>JABVXW010000025.1:61897-89534 GCA_013365375.1 Litomosoides brasiliensis | reverse complement strand
GAAGCTTCTACTATAAAACTGCCTACGAGCTTACACGATGAGACTTGATTCACTGATACAGGTTTGAAAGTCTTGTCTTTGTTTTCACTGTACCACTGTTGAAGCGCGGCGGCTTCCGAGAAATGTGGATCGTGTAAAAATTTGCTAGAGGTCATTGAAACTAAAGATATTGTTCCTGAAATTTCAAAAATAAGACCAATTTACGAGGGTTGTGCAATTTAAATTTCATAACCAGTAAAACTTGTTAAATCCAACAGCCATTACTTAAGTTGAAAAATAACCTTGAAAACAACGCACGTACAACCCTTTCGCAGCTAGTACATGTTGACACTGTCCGCTCGGAAATATTTTTGCTTTTTGTCCCCAAAGATTTATGGTAACATAGTAACAACTATCATCAACTATCTGTATTTCTCGTTTTTGCAGCTCTTCACCAGTTTTTGATCTTAGTCGCATCATTTCACCAACACTGACTACGGTTCCCAGCACATCTTTAATTGCAGTATTTGGTCTTTTTATTTATGATTTCCATAACTAATTTCGCACGCATCAAAATATTGATATTTCGAAATATCAGTTAATTAATTTCATAAATACTGTTTCGTTTGTGAATATTGTCAATTGGACTAAACAGAATAAAGTCAGGTGAAAGAATTTGCCTCATAATAAAGTAATTTAACCGTTACAGACCTATTTCTTCATCAATAAAGCTTTGCAAATTGTGGATGCGCACAAACTCAAAATTCATTTTCGGTGACAAAATACGAGGCCGATCCACGCATTTTGTGACCTGAAAAATATCTCTCAACAAATGTGTTCGTAAACATTGAATTTGTTCTTTGCTATGAGAAAAACAAAGCTCAGTGTTCTTCTGTTATCCTAAACAACATAAAACATAAAGGGAACAATATACTTCGTTACAGGATTTACATTAAATGTCAAAATTGCATAAGACAACTTCACTATCCGGTCGAAGTACAACCTCCATATCGTGTTGATTACGGCTATATCTCCTGTTTGCCATTTTAACTGATGCACGCGTAATGTAATACATCTAAAATATTATAAATTACTATTTCACAAGAACTTTAGTACGCTAAATTTGTAAAATTTGCTGTAAACCCGCCTGTTCCGAGCAAATCAAAGCAGCAGTCTTGTATGCAGTGTCGCCAAAAGCAGAAACACGAATTTCGACACCACTGTCATCCACTGCTAGAAATGAAAATGTATGCTGACCTCGAATACATCTTATCTGAAAGTAAAGATCATGTAAAATTTGATACTTCATTTCGGAATATAAATAGAAATAGGATAGCAGTTAACTAGTAGAGTATTTACCCCATCAACAGAAGTAACTTTGATACACAATCGCCAGTTCTTGCAATATGGTGTCAGTAATTTAATAGGAGTAACATTTCCAACTTTACCACATATAGAGCCTAAAACATAAAACATAGCTTTCTAAAACGAATTAAAAACAAAAGCTACATTATCATTTATTTTGAATTCACCTGACTTGTGTCAGTGACTGTACTCTATTAAAAAGATTTAGTTTTTAAAAAATTAGAAATTTTTGACATTGAAATCAGATATCGCTTCATAGAATGGATACTTTGACAGTATTTACATGGCTTCTGAACTTTATCATCATCGTCATATAAAGATTCACAATTAGCACTTACTTTTCGGTGTTGTAGGAGTTAACTGCTTAAATGGTCTCGCAGTTTCTTTGATTGGAGAATTGACACTACTGCTACAACTAACTGCAAAAGTTCAATAAATATAAAACATTGACAAACTTTAAAACAATATAGAATGTGTTAAAATCTGCTTTCTTCCAGAAAATTCATCCAGAAATTTTGCGGTGGTTGGAAAACTTGTTTTTAGATAATATATCAGAACCACAAGTTATATATGCAATACTTGGTCAGATGAATAACAGATTAGCTAACATATTTCTAACCGTTGTCTAGACGTGGATTCTTGACAACAGAAGACTTGAGTGTTAATAAGGACCGTTTGGAATTTCGTCGCGCTGCGCCGGAAGGAGAAGTAAGTGGAACGAAGTCACTGAAACTGTTTGAAAAAAATATAACGTAGCTGCTATTTTAACTTTCTTTACAGATATTGTGAGTGCTGTCAATTTTCTTACTATAGCATGTAAATCGCACGAAACTTTGCACATCTGAGTGAACTACAAGAATGCCATATCATCCTAATATCTCTAAACTACTTCATGTAAGATTCAATGCTTTCTTACCCATTTTCTACGCTACTACAATGAGCACTGTCAGCGCGAATTAAACCATCGTTATCATCGCTGTCCAGAAGTTGGAAGAGTTGACGTGCTTTTTGAAGTGCTTCCTCGCTCACTGTTATGCCTTTCCCAGAAGCTGTCACAAATCCCACGCTCATCTCAGATGGTACATATCCTTCAGGAAAAACAACAACATTGTAATCTGTACATATTTACGAGAAATGCAACACTGGAAATGACTAACACGTATGCACTCGTAATTCTTCCACCTGTCCCTTCACCTACAACCAATCTCCCCCGCAACACATCACCTACGTCCTACTTTTATTCGATGAGTCTCAAGTTATCTTCCTTCGTTCACTTATCCGATTAACCTTAACCTTAAATTATTCCTTCATTCACTTAATAAAAACATTAGAAAGACAGAGAGAATTAGGGCAGTGAGGTTGACGTTAGACATTACAGAAATGAGAGAGAGAGAGTCAGAAATTATCTCGTAGTTGTGGATGATTCATGTTACGTCTGGATGGGTAATGAGTCAGTGGCTAATTAATTGGTTGATTAAGTGGGGTAATTGGGTTGGAGATATTTTATTGAATTATGACAATTAAATAACTGGAATTAAGTAAAATACGATTCAGTTTACTTCCCCCTCGTATTCATTTTGTTTTGCTTTACTGTTTTAATGTCTCAGCTTTTTTTTGATGGGAGGAATGCATAATTTTGTTGCGTTAGTTACTTTTGCTTTCTTGCAGCACGTTCACTTTGTTTAGCACTACAGCCATTTCTTGGAATGGAGGACAAGAAAACATCCGCGTCATCATCATCAGCTGGTGCTTTCGGTGACAGCACCGCAACAGTTATTGTTTTGGGGATGGCAGGATCCGGCAAGAGTGCTTTTGTTCAGGTTTCTCTTTTTTTCGTAATTTTTCACTCTCCTTTTTCTCTTTGATAATTCTTGTGCATTAAACTATCTTACTGACTTCAATTATAATTTTATATTCTCTGGTTTTTAAGTACATGTATGTCTTTTCATAAAATGTGACGTTTTTAATCATTCAAGCGTGTAGCAGCACGATTACGTCAACAAAATATTGCACCGTATTTGGTGAATTTGGATCCTGCTGTATCGACGGTTCCATACGCTGCAAATATTGATATTCGAGATACGGTGAAATACAAGCAGGTGATGAGAGAATATCACTTAGGTCCCAATGGTGCTATATTGACTTGCCTAAATCTTATGTGCACAAAATTTAATCAGGTTCGCTTTTATCCTTTTAAAACGTATTAGTTTCTGCTTATCTTCATTCTTGGTGATTGATTTATAGAAATACTGAGATGAATAATTTCTAAAGATAAAATTTGTGAGATGCTCCTGTTAATTTTTTATGTTTACATCAAGTTTAGTTCGAATCAAAGTAAATTTTTGCTGTTTTAATCAAAACTGCTCAAAGTTGAAGAACTTCATGTGTTTTAGATAGTGGATTTCATAAAATCTCGGTCGGGACAGTGTCCTTATTGCTTGTTGGATACTCCTGGTCAGATCGAAGCTTTTACATGGTCGGCTTCGGGGTCAATCATTACCGATTCGCTAGCTTCTTCATTTCCGACAATGATAGCATTTATCGTTGATTCGGTACGTGCTGCAAATTCAACAACATTCATGTCGAATATGCTTTATGCATGCTCCATTCTATATCGTACAAAGCTGCCGTTCATCGTGGTTTTCAATAAGGTTATTTCATTATGTTTGTTCGATGAAGGTGCTGTCATAATTGTTTTCTCTACTGAGTGATGAATTTTGTAAGGAAATCATGGTGGGGTGTTTTTTATGATAGCGAAAACTATGAGGAGGATTACAAATTCAGTTGACTAGTGCTGTATTTCTTTATTTTTTTTCATTTTCTCGTTTTGCTATAGTGGTAAATAATAGGCTAATATTTCTATTCTGGACGTACTGATCACTTCTATAAAGACCATGAACCTAATATAAAAAAACTGCAGGCAGACATAATAAAGCCAACATTTGCAACCAAATGGATGAATGATTTCGAAAGTTTTCAAGAAGCATTAGATCAAAATTCCACTTCATATATGAACGATTTAACGAGATCTTTAAGTCTTGTACTTGATCAGTTCTACCAGAATCTGGCTACTGTCTCAGGTATGTTAAAGATTCTCAAGTACGCAACAAATTAAAAATATTGAGTTCAGCCGATTGTTTCAGAAGAAATTCAATAACAACATGTGCTGGTTTATTTAGCGATAATTTCCAATTTTTTATGATTTGATCAATATAGCGGACGTCTTCACGTGTGAAGTGAAAGGCTGCTGCCGAGAGACTGCGTTTTTTCCAACAGAAACAGAGTATAAAACTCTTCAGAGAAACATTATGAAAAAAAATTTTATTGTTGGTTTCTACTTTGGAAGTAATTTTCTGCATTATTTCAGTTTCTTCGTTAACCGGTGAAGGAATCGATGACTTTTTGAAATTAGCGCAAAACTGTGTCAAGCAATATTTCGAAGTTTATCGTCCAATGTATGATCAATTATTGAAAGAAAAGGTATATTCTACCTTTACTGCCTTTTATTTTAGCTAAAGATGCAGCTTAGATGTTGTTGCTAGAATTTTTGTCCACTTTGATAGTTTTGGTTCTTTGAAATTGTTTCAGCTGTATCAAGATTGCCGAGTCTTTTTTGCTTTTGTTTATTGGTTTCATAAAACTTTTATATGTTTCTAAAAAAAATTTTGGAGATGCTATAATACCTTTTTTAATAACTTCATTGTATTTTGAAGAAATAAATTTTCAGGCTGATTCATTGGCGAAAGAAACAGCAGAGAATTTAGAAAAGTTATGCACTTTGGAAAAAAATATCGAGCTGGCACCCGTTTTGGAAACAGCTCCAAAAATTGAGAAAATACACATAGGAGGAGTGGATGAAGAAAATTCAGAAGATGCTCTGCTGCCGCGATAATGTTATGGCATGCAGCACAAGATTTCTGGAGAGTTATTCAGTCCTACTGTTCTTTGAATAAAGGAAGCAGTCAAATATTTTGCTGCTCTATGTGAATCAGATTTGAATTAGCAAAGCAACAAAAATGATCTGTGTTTTAAAGTTTTTATCGCTCTTAGACGAGATACTTTTCTAAACTTGAATGGAATATGTTATGGTGAAGAGGTGTCTCGTTCTCGATTCGACATGTGAAACTGAAGATCACATGATGTACGATGAATTTTATGTGAGTGATAGTTTTCACTGATATTGTCTGTTCTGAAGTGTTTATCAACCGGAAAAACCTGTGAATGAAATGTTTCGAATACCTTTCTCACTTCACATCTATGTAGAGTATTGATATATTAAACATGGAAAATTTTATTTGTAATACCAGCTCTTTTGGGAATACTTTGATCTTCACTATTTCTCAATTTTTTTTAAAATTGGCCACTTGGTATTTCAAAGAAAGTAGTTGCTGTAAGCGGGGAGCACATTTTAGTAAATAATGCGGCGTTTACGAATATTTGAATGTTTATGCTTGTTTGGTTACTGCAGTGTTTTCATTGTTGGTGATGTGGAGAGTGTAGTGAACTGGATCATGTGGAAACCCATACTGTTCTAATTATCGAACATCGTGTCAATTCTATTTTGTTACATTTTGAGCGTTTAATAATATAAAAATTTGTTTCATTTTTGTTTTGATTATGGAACGGATCTCCGTCTTTATTTTTGGAAATACTTTCACCGATGAAAAAAATCGAAAAAAGGAAATTGAAAGGAAACCGAGAACGAGTTTGTTGATCGGAAAACTATAACTGATTTGTTGTAGTATAAGGAGTTGAAGTAGGACTTGCATGCTCAGATTTCAGTTTTATGTCGAATTAGGTGGGAAGTAGGTAATGTCTTCTCCAAAATAAGAGATCTTAAAGAAATAAAAAAAGTGAGGAGTCGTCGTCATCAACTTTTCCTTTTGAATTTGGAGAGGCCACTTACCTGATATGGGACAGTTTATAAGATGTAGGTAACTGATGAATTTTAAAGAAGTTTTTTTGTTGTGTTTAATGTAATGTACGAAAGCTTTTGTTATGTTTAGTGGTCAGAAGACGATGACATCACAAGATCGGGCAGTCTCCTCCTGTTGAGACTAAGTTGTGGAGTTCAGGGAACATTTCAACATAGATTTATCATTTAAGAAGAAATAAACTGGTTGGTTCAGGATAAGTTACTGAACTCTTTTGAGGAAGGCTCTTATTAAACAGTAGAGGTATACATTCCGTGTTTCAGCTTAGAAAAACTATCAGAATTATAAATTGCACATTGTAGAAAATATTTCTAAGTGAAATTTTGAACTCCATTTATTAGGTTGTGTGACTAGTTCTTACTGTGTAATATTTGATCATATATTTAATTTGATTTGTCTTGATCAAAATGAATCAAGCTTTGATTCTTTCTAAAGAATTTTTTGAAATAAACGGGGAGGGAACAAGGCTTCTGTTTCACCTTTAAAATGCTAATGCTGTATTTCTTTTTTCAAGTGTCGACAAATATTACAAGTTATCATCTCGTTTTCGGTTATCAGTGATGTGTATGTATGCTTACATGAAATTAATGTAATTTTTGAATTGTTATTCACATTTTATTTTACACATTTAATTCACATTTTATCCTCTAATTATCTTTCTTTAAATAAAGGCTCTAAGCCACGTGTTACTTTTCTCAATTTTCTGAATCTTAGTAAGAATTTAGTTTGCATTCTATTGCACTCCATGTTGTAGCACTCTTCTGCGCTGATGATATGATACATTTTCTCATTTATTCTATAAGATGGTTTGTGGTGTACCGTTCGTTTGTGTTGTTCTTTTCTTTTACATTCTTGTTTCGAAATTTTCTTTTGATTAAATACAAAAGCATGTAGCATTCTGACTAGAGGTGTAAAGGGGAAAAATAAACTGCTCAAATGTGAGCAGAAATACATTTACACGTATTGCTATCGATTAACTTGTGTTGAAATTACACAATTTTCATCATAAACATCAATTCACCAGCAAATTAAATATGTGAGAATGTTTGTTTTTCTTCTAATTCGAATAACAGTATTGTGATTTCTTTGCTTATTATAGAAAAAAAATTCAGAATCAGGTTGATCGTTTTTTGCAGATCAATTTATCGATTTGTTGACAAGAGCCATAGATAATGGACGCACATGTATTTCATCAGTCCGTACCTATCAAAAAGTTTAAAAGTTCAGCACGAGAAACAGTACCAGATAATGCTTCATATTTCATGTTAGCTCATTTTCCGTTAATCCTCAGTAGTAAATCTTCGTGTAAATCTGTTAAGAACAGTTGTTCGAGCCGTTTCATAATGTCAACATACTTGTTCATCCGTCAGCACATTGAAATAGTGGAAAAAACTGAGCAATTCGTACCGTGTAATTCTTCAAGTCGTAATTTATGCGAGGACATTAAGTTTCAGTGACAAAATAGAACTTGTGAAAGAATCGTTTTATAAAATTACATAAAACAGCAGAAGTGGAGGAAATGAATCAGACTTTAATGTTAACAGGTACTAGCTTTAGACCGTACATTAATGTCAAGAAAACAAACTGGGTTAAAGACAAAGAAAGTTTTGCTAGTAAAGGAATACTAAAAGTCCTTTCCAGTACAAAAGAAAATGTTCTTTCCACCTTTTTTCCTCTTTACATGCCGTTCAAGATGAACGATGTGAAGTTTTCCACATGAAGTTTGCTTTGAAGTTCATCTCACTTTTTCAATTTTAAGATAAGTGCCACATTTTGACAGAATATGGAGGAAACAAATACTTAACAAGTGCGTTTCCTTCATATCTGTCTCATTAATGAAATCTGATTGGTTTTATTTCTGAACCTGCATCTATAGTGGTGCTGGCTGCTTCAATTTGAAAAATATTTCCATCTTTTTTATCTTTTTTTTGTTTACTTTTCAATTATTCGGATTTCCTGTAGAATGGAAATCATCTCACTCTTATTATTATCTAATTGTATAGTTGATTAATACAAGTATAGTTTGAAGGGGTGTTATGTCGTTTTTCTGTATGTTTATTTATACTCTCTAAAGCAGTGTAAGGAGTTTTTTGTAACTATGATAGGGTATTTAGAAATATAGTAGTAATTCTTTAAGAGGTCCATAAACGTAAATTTTTTCGTAAGCATAAAATTTGTAACTGTTGTAAATTCAAATTACGGGAATTTTTTTCGAAAATTCTTTCGTCCTTTGCTGTTTTCAAAAAAGTTTTTTGCCGGCATAGTCTTTTTTCTTTAACTTACTTTCGATCACTTCCACTTTTGAATAATTTTTTCATGCCTATTTTTCATCTAGAATCAGTAATTCACGTTTTTTAATCTCTAAATATTTAATAGTGAACAAAAAATTTATAGCTGAAGGGTTATAATTGCTGAGAATAAGGAGAAAGGTATCGCCTGTAAGTGAGGGTGGAAACAACCTCTGAAAAAAGATCAGAGCATAGGAACTATCTCTAAATATTGTTTTGATGAGTTTCTAATAGTAGCTCGTCTGACTGTTATGTTTCCAGTGACGAGCTAAAATTTCAGTAGATGCACTGCCATCAAGACTGCTTTATTTTGTTTTATTGAGAAACTGCTAGAGAGTTAACTAAGGTAAGGTCATTTTGAAGTTCGGAAGGTAGCAGAAAATTTTGTTGTTGGATGGATTCGAACCTTTTCTGTCCTCCATTGAATTTGTGTTGGGTATGGTATCAAATTTCGTTTTTCAAGCAGGACTTTTTATTTTTTTTAACTCAATAGATTTACATCCATTAAATATTTATCGATCGAGGCTTTGGCTTTTTATAGACTGAGTTTTAATATCGCGAAGTAGTTTTTTGCCGTTATTTCTTGACACGTTATGAATACTTGTTTATATGCTGTATTCCAGGTAATCTCTAAAAGTATAATGTCCTGTAAAGTGATATACTTCTAAAATATGTACGTTTGTGGAGACATACAAGAAAGGAAAGTGATATTTCAGGATGGATTTTTCGATGGAAAGTGAGCTTAGTAGTAACACGACTAACTATGGAGATAGTTCTTACTCTTTCGTATCCAGTTATCCATTGCTCGATTTTTATATTGGTCTCGGCTTGGCTATTTCATCATCGTTATTTATTGGTAGTTCATTTATTATTAAGAAAAAAGCACTTATCAAGCTTGCACAAATTGATTGTATTCAACGTGCCTCCGAGGGTGGTTTCGGTTATCTACGTGAATGGTTGTGGTGGTTTGGCGTATTGACTAGTAAGTTTTTTTTTCCACAGGAACAAACAACTAAAATAATATGTAAACTTCTGCCCGATATTTACCTCGCAAATAAGATAAAGATATAGAGTGTTAAATAGAACCCAGTTAAAATCCATGCTTCCTTGTCTGCCAGTCAAACAAAAACACAGTAAAGGATTTTTTATTTTTTGTATTTGTTTCATTCATTGAGGAAGACCACTTATACTGTCCAGATCAATTGACCGGTGACATTTGTACAGTTGTACATTGATATTTGAACAGTTTCAATTAGTCAAGGAGTAGTTTATTTATTCAAGTCTCCCTTGCAGTGGGTACTGGTGAGGCGTGTAATTTCGCAGCATACGCTTTTGCACCAGCAAGTCTAGTAACGCCACTCGGTGCGCTGAGCGTCATTGTGACGTAAGTTTACATTTAATTTCGAAAATAATTTATTTTACTTTTTCATGAACTGAAAATATTAAATCTTCTCGATTACGTAATGCTTACTTTTCTACTAGTGCTATAGCAGTGCACAGTATTCGTCGGAACATCAGTTTACGAGTCAAAACAAAATTGTACTGCCAACTATATAGCCACTCATTTTGAGCTATCGCTAGTTAGTCAATGAGCTACAAAATCGAATATGTAATTATCATTACAATGATAAGTAGAAAGTGTAGATCCAGAGCATGGTGTGTTATCCAGAAGTTTTAAATTCAGAATGCATCACAATCAGATGCTGGTTAGATTGACTTTGATCAAATTTCTGACAATGGAAACAGTGAATATGAAATGGGTTGAAGGTTGAAATGTTAATAATTTTTAATAATGGTGATCATGTTCGGTCTGAATTTTGTCACAACTGTTAGACTCTCAAAAGAGATGTTACTAGACTTGCATTGTCAACATCTAAAATACCAACAAATACCCAATATTTCAACTTTTTTTTAACAATTAAAGATAAGGAAGATTGAAATCTTATATCCAGTAAGAAAGTAAATTTCAATCAGCTTTTTTGTGATCGAGAGAATGGCCACTATTAATTCATCCGCTAAGTAAACTAATTTTTATAAAGTAATATAATTGTTTCAGTGCTGTGCTGTCATCGAAATTGCTCAAAGAACGTTTAAATTTATTGGGTAAAATCGGTTGTGCAGTATGCCTTCTTGGTTCAACAGTAATCGTCTTACACTCACCAAAGGAAGAAGAGGTTTCTAATATGGCTGATTTGGCTCTCAAAATGAGAGATGCAGGTTTTTTTTTTAATTATGAATTTCTGTTTTAAGGAAATTCATGTAGCGAATGAAAAGTTTTTGAAAGAGTTGTTTGCCCTTGGATGAATTTTCTGGAAAGTGTGAAATACTTCTGCTAAGAACCATTCTGCAAAAGCAGCAGATGACTTATTTTGGCATATATCACTTTTTAGTTCTATCATGAGTGTTCATTATTCTGCCAACTTCTTTAAGTAGAGAGAAGAAAATTTTTCAAGTGCTTTGGAGCATAAACCACAGCATATTGAAATATTAAGTGAGGTTCAATACCTCAAACTAATTTTTTTTCCATCAAATGCCACGAATGTTTGTATAAATAATTGTCGATAAAAGATATAAAATGGTTTTTCTCAGGTTCCCCTTCACATTTTGCAGAAAGTTCATTATTCCATTTTCATATGATACCATCTGCTGAATTTTTTTGGAAAACTGCTAGGTTAGAATATTAATCGGAAGGTCTTTTGTGCTAGGAACATGAGCTATTAAAAAATAAGGTAGTTTTCAGTCCTAATCACCTTTTTGCCTTAGTTTTATGTTTTAATCATTTTTTTGTTTTTTTTTCCCTGTTTTGTTTGTTATAGTTATGAATCACAGTCGGTTTTGTCCGATATTAATTTCAGTTAATAATGAATACATGATCTGTACTTATGTCCAGTTCCTGAACATTATTACTTGATGGAAATATGGCACAGAGCTTACTTGAGAATAGGAAGTTTTGAATATTAAGCAGCTGCTTCAGAGTACGTTTTTCAGGATTCATTTTCTATGTCATAGCAGTGATTTTGGTATCACTGGTAATGATTACTTATGTGGCGCCACGTTTCGGCCGTTCTAACATTTTGGTCTATATATTTATTTGCTCCATTATTGGTTCACTCTCGGTATTATCTGTTAAAGGACTTGGTTTAGCCATTAAAGAAACAATTGGTGGGAAGCAACAGTTCACGAACTTTCTTACATGGTTTTGGCTTGTTGCTGTAATTCTTTGCATTTCCGTACAACTGGTTGGTGTTTCCTTATTTTAGTTTTATAAATTAGTGAATATATGGAGAATCTTTGTGACTTGGATTAAGCCGAATTGCAAAAAAACAAAATAATAAAAAAGTAAAAAGTATTCAAATTTATTATTTTTGTAATGAATTTGAATACTTTTGTGTTTTTTTATTTGAAGTTATGGAAAAAATTTGGCGAAGTTTCGTTTTTAGAAAATTTTCCCCTGGATTTCTAATAGGGTCGCGGTGAGAGATGATATGGAAAAAGTAATTTAAAGGAAAACGTGATCTGCAGAGTTGCGTGTTTAAAATTTATGGTTTCGTAGAAGATATGTATTATTGATGGGAGGTGAGAAAATGAAAGCTTATAAGAATTGACACTATTTTTTTAATTTTTTTGAGATATATTTAAATAAATCCTTGGATATGTACAACACATCGATGGTAACGCCTATATATTATGTATTCTTCACAACATTTGTGATACTAGCTTCATCGATTTTATATAAGGAATGGTCTCGCTTGGGCGCAAGTGATGTTTTAGGCAATGTTGTTGGATTCCTAATAACAATCATCGGCATTTTCCAGGTGAAAGTTGTAAAAATTAACTCACTCTTCTAATTTTACTCCAAAAAAGTTCATATGTGGAAAATCAATCTAAAATGAGATGAAGGAATAGTGGAAAACATTGTTTACAGATGCAGTTATTCCGTGATGTGAACATAACGCTGAGGCATTTGAGAATGCTTATCCATAAGCCTTCGACAAATATAAATTCATTCGAAACAATGAGCAGTGCTACATCGCTGGTCGATGATTTGCCGGATGGTCGTACAAATCCTCAACAAATTTACACTTAGTGCGGCGAGCAACATTTTTTGTAGTATAATTTTTGTGAACTAGCATGAATTAGAAAAGTATAGATTTGATGAGATATCATTATAAGTTGCCAAAATAGTTGTTCCTCAATTATGAATTCACAAGGTATTCCGACGAATTTCTTCATCTAATTTTTAAAGATCATCGTCCAAGGTCTACTGCAGATTGTAAGCTTAGTTTTAGCTGGAATTACATATGTTGTCAAATGTGACCTGTTAAAGAGAAACATTGATGTTATCAAAATTTTCATTTCTTAGAAAATTTGAATTTCTACATTTATGTTGCAGAGACTTGGGGATGAGAAGCGTAAAGGAGTTAATAGATGCTTTACCTAGGAAGGCTTTAGGTGCATTATGCTGAAGGGAAGGTGGGAGTGGAGGAGCAGAGTCATAGATGGAAGTTGTATGTAATCAGTAAAAATAATAGGACTCCAAAAAATTAGAGATTATTTTATGTGTCTACGTTTAAATTCGAGCAGTTAATTTCATCGAGATACGAGAATCATATCTTAATTGTATTTTACTAGAGGTTATTTATATTTTATAATATGGCGATCCGGCAAAAGGCTGTGCTTTTACAAAACAGGCTTTTTTAACTGTTTGTCGTAACCATTTTTCTTTTCTTAAATTGGAACTATATCGTAACCATTTTTTTTCTTAAATCGAAACTACATTTCATTGACTCAGTTCAAAAGCACGACTTCTACATATTTCTTCCACCAGAAGGGCTCTTTTTTAATTACTGAAATTTCAAGTTAGACAAATTCAAGTGAAAGTTATCAAGTAGAAGAGGAAATTTTTTTGTAATATAGTGAAGTGCTCTGAATCATTAAGCTTTAATAAAGCTGTTGTACAAATATTTTAGATCTTTGAAATTAAGGTCATTTTGTGTTTTAAGATGAAAGTGGTGGATTCTCTTTTTAAAATTGTTGCAGAGTACATTGACAACTAAATTCAATGAAGTGTTTCATTGAACTTGCAGGTATTTTTCCTTCCAAATAAGCCTTTTGTAAATATATTGATTTCTTTTTGATATTCTGTCAGTAGGATAGTTAATTTAAAACTTCTTTTCGTGTTGAATGAATGAACATCATTTTGTATAGTCTGTAATCACTTGTTGAATGATATATGAAAATACTGATACATTCGTATTGTAATTACTGGTAAAATTTTTAAGTATAAAATAAGGAATTTAATCTGCATAGCATAATATCATGCTCTTTCGTTCATTTTATTTTTTTCTAATTTCATACCTGTAGCATGACGTAGTGATTTTTTTTTGAAAGATTATGACATTACTGTTGTTTTCAGAACATTGCTGTGCTAAAAGAATACCTCTCTAAATCTGTGTTCATCATTATTCCGAATCAGCCTTGTTTCCTTTTTTTACATGCTTATAAAATAAAGTTAAAACACTAGAAATTCGTTCTATGAATAATGACCCAGACTGGCAAGCCATACCGGACCATCTCATTTATGTTGAGGTAGGTTGTTGGTGGCAATTTCAGTTTTCCAAATTATTTGACAATATTTGGACAAAAACTTTCCATCGATCATTGTTTTAATCCGATGGGCGGTTGACAGAACTCAAATTGACAATAGTGAAGTAAAATTTGTTGAATTATTTCAAAATGTTCAATCAGAAGAGGTCACAGAGATCAGTGATTGTGAGCCGGCAGGCAATAACTGTGGGCATGTTGCTTTTTAATCAGAGCATTCTTTTCTCAATCAAGGCATTCATTTCTTCTGTGAAGTAGGGTTTTTGTGGTATGCTTCTCAGAGATGGGCCTGTAAAAGAAGTCGGATGAACTCAGGTTATTATGGGTTGTGGGAGTATAGTGCACATTTGAAGAATTACAGCAGTAAAATCTCATTCCTTTACTTCAATAACATCCGTCTTATCAATTTACTTATTAATTCTTCACAGGGAGTATGCTCGTTTTTCTCACTGGGAGGAGGGCGGAAGGTGGAGGGGTAGGGGGAGAGGGGTAAAAGTTAAATGTTAGAAATTTTCAAAAAAAAGGAGAGGAGACTTTCCCTATAATCTGCAGAAATTTTCCTTGCTTTCATTGGCCTTGTCAAGGTTATTATTTCGTTCAAATTAATGTGGACAGGTCGCATATTAACGCAGGCTCGTCGATAATTTCCTTTAGTTCATTACGTCTTAGCGTAGTGATTGGGCAGCTTGTAGAAAGTAATGCCTTTCACAAATTGTATTACAATCTGTGTGCATTTAATTACCTGGATGTCAATGAACAGATCAGAAGATTGACTGATGTTAGCACAAGTGATTTAATTCCTTTAGTTGCTTATTTGGGCTAAAAGCTCATTTGAAAGTGATTTTTCTGAATCATCAGAAGCATACAATTGAAACGTGAAGGTTGAAGGAATTTTGTAGATAATTTTGGAAGTCAACAACCTGCACTCAACAGCAATTAATACCTAACGAATTAAACGAAGGAAAAAAAAGGAAACAAAGCTACGATTGTATTTCTTGTCTTTGAGTTCTTGCTCCCTAATCCTTTAGCTTAGTTGAAGAGCGGAAGGACTTTACGTTTACAGCATGATTATTTCTTCCTACTTTTCAACTTTATATCATCTGTTCAGTCGTTTTACCTAACGTGATAAATTTGAATGCTTTACAGCATTCAAAATGGCGTACTTGCATTTTTGAAATGAAAATCTTTGAACTGAAATGATTTTGATAACCATTTGAAAAGAAATATAAATCGTAAGTGGAAGAGTGGGAAGAAAAGAAGCGAGCGTAAATGGAGATGGTGGAAACAAAGATGCGGCGCTTCACTTACAAAGGCAACAATGGTAATCACCTCCGTTAAACTTTCATATTTATTATTTATTGTCTCAGTGAATCAGTCTCTTAACTCCGTCTCAAACTGCTCTCTTTAATTTTACCTACAATTGTCACTTCGCAGCGATTTCACGGGCAGCGCTCCTTTATCATAATGTCATGATAAGGCATAGCTATGAATATTTTCTTTTTCGGAGATTTGCACGACTGTTCACTGATCAATTTTGTCTCTTTTTTCTTTCTTTTGCATTGCGCCAATTAAATATTTTTTATTAATCAGTTTTGTTTTTTGTGTTTTTATAGAGGACGTTTTGGTTGTTTCGTAGTTAATGGCTACGTTTCATTTCAAAAAAAGGGGCGATGATTCACGTTGTGTAACGCATAGATAGATGAGCATACAGGAATGAATTCATTATAGACTGATTTCCTTTTATTAAAAAAAGATTGCGCCGACTCTCTGATTCAATTTTGTGATGATAGCGAGCGTGGATGACATTGAAATTAAAAGAAGTAAATTAAACTGAAATTGCAGCACATGCAAAATTTGTAACACGTACTGTCAACGGTCTTCCATTTAGCTATTCACAGCTGTTATTACCGTCTTATAACTGAAATTTAGGTACTGCGACAAATTAAAGAGTAAAGTGAAATTTAGCTCTTTGATCTTATCCTTCGCCCACTGACTGACATTACTTATAATCACAAAACGTTTTCAACTTAATTTTTTCTAAAGTTCAGTGCATTGATGAAAAGCTGAAGCAAATGTGCTACTTTTACCTGTTTATTTATATGTTGATTTGCACACTGAAAGGTCTGAATGCATCTCTTTTCAGCCACAGAAGTGACAGAACACATTACATTTTTTGTTTACTCATGTAATCTTCACTTGGTTGTTCAGTACCATAGTGAAGTCTATGAGACATTATTTTAGAAGAATCGTTTTGGGGCATATATTTCAGCTTTTAAATTCACTGTAGTTTCTCACTGCACTCTTCGCTTAAGACAAGGGCGCTATTAGCTTCCAGCCACAGCTGTTAGTTTCTCAAATTGAACTTAACTTTAGAGATAATGCAGATGAAGTTCAGCACTCATATCTTTCTTTCGGGATGCTTTCCCGAATGATCAACTCATCGTTATGGGAAAAGACATTCTGGATTACGATCTTCACAGTAAAATTAAACAGTTAGCATTGCAAATTATATTAAAAGGAATTAACAGAGTTAGATAGAACATCTCCTGATATTACGGAGGCATAGGACGAATACAAAAGCCTGTGTTGTATCATGTGAAGAACGCTTCCGGTATTGATACCAATTAAGCCTGGTCCTTAATGCAGGACAACGAACTCATTTTCTACTCATAAACGCCATAATTGATGAGAAGTGAAAAAAAAAACTTGTTCCAACGATTGTTACTGATTTTCACTCCATCTTCTTTTTCCGTTCCGCTTTTAATATCACAATGTCATATCATCTTTTATTTAAAGATTACAGTGGTCAAGGATACGAACGACATAGAGACAGTGATCCTCTATAACTTACGTTCGCAACCTTGATGTACGATCAAATTTCATTCTATTATGGAAATTTAAACTCACTCTTTCCTCAAGCAAACATTAGAGTTAGTCAAATACTCCTGAAAAAGTTCATCTTTGTCCTAAACGATTTGAGATTAATTTCAAATCATGCTTTGAGTTATACCATTATCCTGAACTTTTATTATTAGATGAAGTAAATGTGAAACACTAAAGCTTACAGTTTTAAGAAATCCATCGTCGTTTTTTTTTCTTTTTGGATAGTATTTTTACTTGATTTGAAAGTAATCTGATTCTTATTTTCCAGTTCACTACTAAGTTTGTTTCCTGTTATTGTGGACTAACGCTATTATTCTCAAATAGAAGTCGACAGCTTTGTTCCCGAAACTAATATTTTTTCCAGAAAATAATTCGTGATGCCACCCTTATATTTCCATACTTTTCAGTCTTCAGAATTTCAGAAATTTCACAACACTGTTTTCTTGTCACGTTTGAATGTACTCAACTGCCCAGTTTTTTCTATTTGAACACAATTTTTTCAACAAACTGTTCAATTTTTTATGTTTCAACGAGGTTTAAGGTACGACATCAGTTCGATAACTCGCTGTTCTCTTATTCGAAAAAAAACATTTTTTTTTAAGGACGTAGCACGAAAAGTTTTCCTAAGAATCCAATTAAGCTAACGCGTTGTCATTCATACTCGACCGAGTTTCTCCATAATAGGCTAATCAGTGGGAGAATAAAGGAAAATACCTAAGTTATGCAACAAGAAGGCGAGTGAGACCACAAACGTCCAGGCCAACCTCATCACAACCCCCTGGGCATCACCTGACACCCTTTCAACGTCGATATGCACACCATCGAGTACGCGATTGATCGAAGTTTGATGGAATCAAACTTCGACTAGATGGAGGAAGTGGGCGGGCTTACGTGTGAGAAATCAGCTGCTAGCTGCAAGGGCTGTAGTTGGTGGTGGGGAGGTATTAGTGGCTCTTTAGTTCTGTGAGTTGAGTGGACTTTGAGTAACGGAGGGGGTCACAGGTCAAATCTGATCGTTGAAAGTCCTTGTAAGTTTGACATTTGGCTTATAACTCATTCATATTAGTCTGCATTGTTTTGTTCGACTTTTCTCATCGAGTTTTATAAGGCATCGTGGAATTTGTTTTCTTCGGCGTTTGCTTATCGATGGATCTGGAAAATTAATTTTAGGAAGCGAATTAAAATGGTTTCCGTATTTCTGTCGCGAATTGTTGTGCTCACGGCAGGCACCCTCTACCCTGCATATCGAAGCTATAAGGCTGTCAGAACAAAGGTTTTTTTTTTCTGTTAACTATTTCAATAAATACAACTTTAGCCCAAGTTTATTCAGACAGAGTGACAAAGGCTCATATTAAAGTCATCAAAATACTCTCTCCAGAGATGATCGCATTATCTGGTTGTTGTGCAGCACGTCGGCTCACCAGGCATAGTTATACACCGGACATTAGTAAATGTTGTACAGAGACTGTGTTGTAAGGTGGACTAGTTTTTTTAATTAATTTTCGAGTTGAAATATTCGGAGTTATTTCTTTCAAGACTTTCAGGATGTGAGAGAGTATGTTAAATGGATGATGTATTGGATTGTTTTCGCTTTCTTCTGCTTCATAGAAACAATTGCTGATGTTATTGTATCATTTTGGCTACCGTTTTATTACGAATTAAAAATTGTATTCGTCTTGTGGTTGTTAAGTCCATGGACCAAGGGTGCTTCAATATTATATAGGAAGGTAATCTTGTTATGCAGTCGGCGTTTAATGAAAAATTAGCGCAAGCAAATGGCACGTATATGAAGTATTAAATTGTAAGCAAATATAAACATCTTTCTAACTTCCATTTTTTTAATCCGTTACAGTGGGTGCATCCGACGCTAACGAAGCACGAAAGAGATATTGATCTGCTGCTCGAACATGCTAAGTCAGAAAGTTATAATCAGGTTAGTTCTGTCATAGAATTGCTGGTGATTTATTCTTATATTGTGCAATATAGTATGAAACCAGAGTGATTGATAGCTGACTTCCCGCTTGCATTGCCTGAAATAAATTGAAAATTATGGAATTTTTATTATCCTTGAATTTTCAAATATTGAAACATATTTCCATTATGCATTATACAGTTTTTGGGATTTGTACTGAAAATTTTGTCAGCTAAAAAGAACTTATGCAAGGTTATTTGGGAATAAATTTAAGATATTTTATTAAAACTAGTGATGTCTAGTTATTTTTTGTCGGTCCAGGTTGCTTTAACAAAGTTATTTTGCAAGACACTCCTTATTTTTTTATGATTTTTTATTGATTTGGTTTTTAAAATCTGAATATATTCAGATGACTGTTTTAAGGTGGTACGGTTAGGTAGCAGAGGGATATTGTGTGCTCGTGAAATTATTGCAACTGCTGCATTGCGAGGACAAGCACAGCTTGTACAACAACTGCAGCGTTCATGTAGCGCTAGCGATGTTAGTAACAGGTAAAGTCTTTGAATGAAGCTTGGTGGATCGTAAAGTTGAGTTATGGACTACCATTATGGACTGTTTCTTTGGTATACTAACATATTTTATTCATTAACTTGAAATTCAAGGGAATCATCATCGTCAAAACTGGTCCGTGTGACGGAAATTCAAGAAGATGATGAACATGAGCCAGATGGTAGTGATACTATGGAGGTTTTGGAAGAAGAAGTTACTTCCGTAAGTTTAATTTTCTAAAGACCATGATCACATTTATAAAACTTTCTTAATTGTAAATTAGAACTGCAATAGTTGGCAGAAATAAAATATCCTTTTGAATTTTCTAGCTGAT
The DNA here is from genome assembly GCA_013365375.1 of Litomosoides brasiliensis. Classification (NCBI taxonomy): domain Eukaryota; kingdom Metazoa; phylum Nematoda; class Chromadorea; order Rhabditida; family Onchocercidae; genus Litomosoides; species Litomosoides brasiliensis. Next base: position 69,686 of record JABVXW010000025.1, on the reverse strand, counting down.
CTGTTCTTATCAATTCTTTTCTCTTTTTTGTATAAAATGCAGTGGAATTTTTACGTTTACACACTTGGTTTTGGTTTTTATCATTTTGGTATTGGAAACTGTAGTTAGTGTTGAAAGGTTAACGCAAACTGATAAGGCACAATTCCATTGAGGCGCAGGGTTCTGGTTACCCAAATCCTAATTGGTTCGTGGATAAATGTATATGGCTGTTACTGTGAGTCACATAAGCAGCTGTCGCATTAGTCTTTACACGATACATCAAATTGAAAAATCTAAGAGATCTTTGATCTCTTATTGCTTTTGTTCCATTGCAATGGAAAATTAATTTTTTGCCAGTTCGTTAGGATATGGATGTCAGTTTTGTTTGCTTATAGAATGAGGAACGGGAAGATCGAACCGAAACACTGGGTATGCGTCGAAGTTCTAGACGTCGAAGATCACCGGCATCAGAAACAATTTACAATACGTTGCCACGTCGGACAACGCGTCAATATAAATAATCTCATTCGTAATATTCCCGATTCGAATCTTTCTGATATTCTCTCTTTTTCTGTCAGATGTCATATGTGTTTCCCGACGTAACGGTGTTATACACTTTAATTGTACAACTTTGTAAAATTGTATTGTACAAGTGACAGTTAATTGGATTATAGTATTATTGACTGAATTGTAAAGTTGTATAATTTGGAATTTTTTGCTGTATAATCTCTTCCCATGCTTGAAGATGTAAGCTAATCTTTTTCTTCCAATGCTGACTATTTTAGCTCAATTTGATTTTATACACAACATTACTGCAGGCTTACATATAACATATAATTTAGTTTCTTATTCTAAAACTTCTTAGTGTTGCTTACGACCGAAGGACCGTGAATTAATTAATGTTCTACAACTTTGTCAATTCATTTCTCTTATTTTCCTCTCCAACGCGATTTTTAATGTTTGTGAATGTCCTGAGAATTACAGTGTCGTTTTTTCGAACTGTTATCATTATACAATCAGGTGCTTAGCATTTTTCATCTAGGTTTTCCTTTTATCTCTTGCTTCCACGTATCTTAAAATTGCGAAAGTACTAATCCCTTGTCACTTTTAGTTAGATGATTTGTATAATCTTTGCAGATACCACATGTATTATTTTTGCGCCTTTGTCTTTCAACATCATTTCTAACTGCTTTTTATTTGAAATCTCTTGATACACAGACTCCTTTGCTTCTCTTCTTACGTTTGAGGAAGTTTCAAATAGGGAAGTCGGTGCACTGGAATTAGATGTTCTCAAAATTTGGAAGTTGGGTCTTTGGAATTAGGCGTTATGAAATATATTGAACTGGATAATTCAAAGCATTTGTCAGTTGAGCATTATTCGATTTTCCGTCATTTTTTTGGTCGGTGCACAATACTCCCTTTATGCTATTTTCTTTAATTTGTGCCTTGAGGTACAAGGTTTTTGTCAAACCAAAAAACAATTTCCACCTCACTTCTTGAATTCAGGTTTTTTTGAATTTCAACGAATCACATGGATTAATTGCATTAATTCGGGCTTCGTTCTGTTGACGATGTGATTTTTGCAGTCATAAGTTTTTGGATCAAGTCGTACTGCATTTGTCTTATAAAATTGTACAGAAATATCGAGAAAGTAGTCAAATCGTACTACGTTTATCTTTATCAAATTGTATGTATAGAAATTCTTTTCGAATATTTTAAGTTCTTTGAAAACATCATTATTCTGCGCGTGTTACTTAGTGCCAGAGTCCCACTATTTGTTTTTTAAAAAGCTGAAAATATTGGATTGTAAAGCTTTTATCAGCGCTATATTTTCTGTGTTGTCCACGCCAACATCGGACGTGCACATGTATTATGTCCGGATCAACCTTTTTTCACCACGTTTTGAAATGATTTTTTTTCACTGTACATTCATTTTTGTTTTTTTTGCTCACGAAATAATGGAAATAAATTTGAAGCCGTGTAGTGCGTAAATGACAAAATGGTATCACATGTCATCGCTTTATTAGGAAGTGCTAGTGCTATCTAATGAAGCCGAGATTGTTAACCATATTGCACACTGAATTGCTTTTTTCGAAAAGTTTCTTTTCTCACTCCGTTGCAATGTATTGAGGCAGTGAAGTCTTGAAGCACTACATTTTTGTTTCAAAAGGTAGATTCGTTAGAAATTAGAATTTCATTACTGTTGTTTATTTATTGCTATGTAGATTGGTTCTTTTTCTGGAGAGGTTTTTATGGTATGATTTATAGTGATGTTTCGTGAGATATGTGTTAAGACTTTAAGTGATCGAAAGGAATGGTCATTAAATAGAAGTTTTTGGTTCAGTAGGCTTGAGGGAGAAAATCAAAATTTAGAGTCCAAGTATTTTATTTCTTATGTGAGACTTTCATGTGAAACTTGTTTTTATACAACTTTTTACGCTAAAGGTGAGTTTACAGAACATTATTAAATGGCGAGCGACGATAATTTGAACCGCTTGGAAGGCACATCGAACACAAAAGGTGGTTTGTTCATTCGTAAAAAGAAGGATAGTAATGATCAACTCTTTAAACATCCCGAGAAGTCGCTTCTTGGTTTGGATATGCTAGCAAAGTCGCGTGCACGAGTTGAGGCTAATTCTCGAAAGCGTCGAGCAGAAGATGGCTCACCTGGCGGCCTTTCAGAAAGCATACACAAGCAAATTGCTGTGTGAGTTTGCATTACTTTCCGGTATTCAAACAATTTTTTGAAATTAGTAGGACAGAAAAGACTGCTGTAATGGGAAGGAAAAATCAATTTGTTTTCCTATGATTTTGTTCCATTTTGGCACCCTGCTACTATTCGGAGACTATTGTGAAGCAGATAGCCATGACAGGCAGATTGAGATTATGCTGAATTTGAAAAATCTCGAAACTCAAATGATATTAATCATTCATTGAAAACTCTTGCAGTTATGTAATCGGAAAGTACAAAGGGGAGAGACGTGGGATTTATGCTGATACGAGGAAAAGTGAATGCAAAGAAAAAAGCCATCAGGACAAAAGAGGCTGGCAGAAGCATTCTAAAGGTCAGAGCTCACGAGATCGAGATGCAGAAACCCCTGTTTTTAAGGTGAGATTAAATGCATCTTTGGTTGTTTTTGCTGTTGTATTTTATCGGCACACAAATTTGTCTACCTCATAGACAGCAATGGACGAATATAAAACACATAATGTTGTCTGTTAGTAATATATCTGTGCTAATATACCATAATTATTGTAGGCACCTGATACTCCGTCACGCTCAGCTTGGGAAGAAGATGATTCAGCACAGATGTCAAGAAGATTCCATTCAAGCTGGGATACACCGACTTCATCTGGTCATCATGATGATGTGTCCTCTATGCGTAGTGTTTCGAGCATTTGGCAAAGTGAACGAAATCGGAAGCAACAAAAGCGTAGTAAAAAAAGGTAATTAGCCGACATTTTCTATAGTTATATTTGATTTGCGGTAAAGTGGATAGAAATTCTTGTGCTTGGACTATTTTTCTCACTCTCTTGTTTCCAGGTGAGTAACTGTACATTCATCTGTCGTACAATAACACAAATAGAAATTTTTAACATTTTAGAAAAAAATATTATGAAGGCTTATCATGCCATTCTTCATTCTGTTCTTTTCAATTTCCTGCGCATAATAGCATGAATTACTGAATAATAATTTGACATTAAAAAGCAGCATTATTTTCATTCCGCCTAGTGCTTTTTGTGCAGTGTGACTAGAGGCATTATAGCGTACTTCCGTTAGGTTTGAGAGATATTGCATTTTGAGTAGAAAAATAAAAAATATATTTTAGAAGTCGAGAAGATACGATTCGTTCTGTCAAGGAGGAAGGAGATCTTGTTCCTGATTTTCGTAATGCTTTTGAAAGAGCGGAATGGGAACGAGAACAACAAAAATTGGATCGTGATTGGTATGGCAATGACCAGGGCTACGATGACGAAAATAATCCATTTTCTCAGGTTCTTTAGTTCAAATTCTTCAGATAAGGATTTGACATATATTGGTAAATTGCGTATTGCATATGCAAAAACTGTAATGTAATTCTTTTAAATGTGTTTTTGTGAAAAAATATACAAACAAACCCTTATTCGATATAGGTTTCACAAGAATACATAGAAAAAAAAGAGAGACAGTGGCAACAAAAACGTGAAAAGCCCCGCCTAACGGTTCGTCAACAGCAAATCAAAAAGGACAATAAAATGTGGGAAAATAATCGACTGGCAAGATCAGGTTACAGCTAATTCTTACATTTTACATATTTTAATTTCCTTTATGCTTTTAAATTTATTTTATATGTTTATATGTTTTAATTTTATGTTCTGTTTAGAATTCTTTTTTCATTTTTGTTAGAAATAACCATTCCAGGAGTTCAAAATATTATTGTATCCACTATATATTATCGTCATAGTTATAAGCAAATTTCTGTGCATAATCGATCTCACTCAGTTGCTGAATACAACCTTTTTGAGGTGTTGTATCACTAACTGATGATGACGACTTTCTCGATGACGAATCAGATGAAAATCGAGTAACACTATTGGTGCAGAATGTTGTCCCACCATTTTTGGATGGGCGTTTCATATTTACAAAACAAAATAAACCAGTTATTCCTGTGAAGGATGTAACTTCGGATCTTGCTGTTGTAGCTGCAAAGGGATGCAAGGCAACTTTACAATTTTTTGAAGTTTTCGGGAAAGCGAAATACCGTTGTTTTTTGTTTTTGACTTCTGGAAAATTTTGTTGTTTATGATTTTTTTCATTTTTATGGAACAAAAAGTTATGACCTCCAGTTATATTTATCCTTTAATAGGTTGTCCGGATGTGGCGTGAAAAGGAAGAACAAAAAAAAGCACAAGAAAAGCATTGGGATTTGGCAGGTTCTAAGCTGGGAAATTTGATGGGCGTTAAAGCAGTACCAGATGAGACAAGCACCGATGACACTGGAACATCCTATAGGTAGATTTAAGCTTTTATGAATATTTTGTAATTTTTTACTGATTCTGCAAAGTCTTTTTTATCGCTTTGTTCAGTTGTTTTTTATTTATTATTTTCTTGCGGAAGTTATGATCTTACCGAGCCCGATTTATAGACTGATCTGGCCAGGAGGTGCTAAATTTTATTCAATTATGCAGTCTGAAACAAAAATTCATGATCTCTGCAGATCTACTTTATGACATTTCTTATGTATAGCATCTTTTTTGACGGGCTCTTCTGCCAAATTTTCGGGCGTAGCAAAATAATGATTTCTGCTCCCGAAATGTACGTCACATATGTTACGATTTGAAATGGGGTTTTGTGTGGAGTGATTTTGCTAGTTTTTTATCATTGTGTTTTCCTAAATCAGCATTTTTTTAAGGGAATCGCAGCAGTTTGCATCTCATCTGGTCGAATCTGGAGCAGTCTCGGATTTTGCACTGAAAAAGTCCATTAAAGAACAACGGGAATACTTACCCGTATTTGCAGTGAGGCAGAAAATGCTCAGTGTTATTGCAGATAACAGTGTTGTCATCATTGTTGGTGAAACAGGTAGCGGCAAAACAACGCAATTAGCTCAATATTTACTTGAAGAAGGCTATGGTATGTTTATTTGCTGTTTTATTCGGTTTTACTGAAATCATCAGAATCATGTAACTAATTGCTACTCTACCTATTTTCTATATTTGCTGTGGTGTGAAGGGTGTATATATACTACAGGTAACTCTGGGCTAATTGGTTGCACACAACCACGTCGCGTTGCAGCAATGTCAGTGGCAAAACGAGTAGCTGAAGAGATGGGTGTTGAGTTAGGCCAAGAATGTGGTTACGCTATTCGATTCGAAGATTGTACTTCGGAGAACACACGAATCAAATACATGACCGATGGTATTTTGCTCCGAGAGTGTTTGGGTGATCCGGATTTAGACCAATATTCTGCCATTATTATGGATGAAGCCCATGAAAGGTTTGCTTTTTAGTAATTTGGAGGAGTTTTTTATAGGCCGAACAGATGCATTAAAATTATCCGATTTTGAAAAAGTTACAAATGTGTATGTTAGCTCAAGTAACACTGTTATGTATACTGGTGATAAACACTTTCCTAAAATTTTGCAATTCAGTTGTGATTTCAATTTCTTACTTGCACATAGTACACAATTCTTATAAATCGTTTATTAAGATCATTGAACACGGATGTGTTATTCGGCCTTCTGCGAGATGTCATTGCTCATCGAGCGGATCTCAAACTTATAGTTACTTCAGCTACTATGGACGCTGAAAAGTTTGCTAATTTCTTTGGTGGTCATACTCCCTGCTTTACTATTCCCGGTTGGTTGCAATAACATTTAAAATGCACTTTATGTTTACACTTTATGTTATTTAATTGGGTTCTTAGACTCAATAGTGTCATTTGAAATCTGTTTTCTTTTTCTGTTGGTAAAACTGTATTTGAAACTATTCATAATTCATATGCAGACTGTTACAGGTTTTCTTTCTTTTATGTATATTTATTAGTATCGATAATTTTTCTTTTATTGAAGGTCGTACGTTTCCGGTTGAAATATTTCACGCTCGAGCACCTATGGAGGATTACGTTGATGCTGCGGTGAAACAAGCTGTAAGGGTCCATTTAGGTGGTACAGACGGAGATATATTGATATTCATGCCTGGGCAAGAGGATATCGAGGTTTGCACTAATAGATAACAGATTCACCTGAGCACAGAGTTCAAATTTTTAAATAATAATAACTAATGCAAAATTAAATGAATTAAATTGGAGAAGAAGTAGCAAATTTTTCTTTATCTTTGTCGATGTGCATTCCTCGTGTTAAATTCCAGGTCACTTGTGGGTTGATCAAGAATCAATTGGAAGAATTGGATGAAGCTCCACCGCTCGCTGTTCTGCCAATTTATTCGCAACTTCCAAGTGATTTACAAGCAAAAATATTCCAAAAGGCTCCAGGTGGCATCCGTAAATGCATTGTGGCAACAAATATCGCTGAAACATCATTGACTGTTGATGGAATACTCTTTGTTATTGATCCTGGCTACTGCAAGCTGAAAGTTTTCAATCCTCGCATTGGTATGGATGCGCTTCAGGTAATTTCCAAAAAATAATTTTAGTAGAATAAGATTTTAAGAATTCAAACACGTAGTTATGATCATTTTTTATACAAACTTGGGACAGATTTATTTTATGCTGAGTGACAAGAAGTAAAATGCTCATAAGTTCTTTTTCCAGGTTTTTCCAATATCGCAAGCTTCAGCTAATCAAAGGTCTGGTCGCGCCGGTCGCACAGGTCCGGGACAGTGTTTTAGACTTTACACTGAGAGGCAATTTAAGGTAATGTTGTGTTTCTTTCGTTCTTGTTGTAGAGGGGAAAGGTATTATATCCTTCAAAAACGAAGATATGAAAGTGATGAGACTCTTTTAAAAATGAACAAGAAAATAATTCACTTAGTTGTAAAGTTTAGTTTCGCCAAACGATGATTCAAAAAGATTGAATATTAAAACATATTTTTTGGGTCATCTTTCACCTGTTTTGTTGTTTTATCTAGGAAGAAATGTTGGTAGCTACTGTGCCAGAAATCCAACGAACAAATCTTGCAAATGTGGTTTTACTGCTGAAATCTTTGGGTGTTGATGATTTGTTAAAATTTCATTTTATGGATGCACCTCCTCAAGATAACATGTTGAATAGCATGTACCAACTATGGACGCTGGGTGCTCTTGATAATATAGGTTAGTTTTAAATTTTTTCTATAGCTTACTTGTCTTTATACTTTCTTTGTTCTGAA
>JABVXW010000025.1:0-61797 GCA_013365375.1 Litomosoides brasiliensis | reverse complement strand
TTCTTTGTTCTGAAAAAATTTCTGAAATTTCCAAAGAATGTTTTGTGAGATTGCAGTAACTAGTCTGTTAGTATATTGTTTAGCAGTAGATATATGGTTAGTGTAACAGCATGAAATGATTAAATAAATCTCTGATGACTTAACTTTGCTTTTTTTCAAGATCTGAAAGTAGCGGAGATTGTAGACAATTTTTGCACCCAGGTTTTATAACGTTTTTTTTTACTTTTCTAGGTAGACTCACTGATTTGGGTAGGAAAATGGTGGAGTTTCCATTAGATCCAACTCTTTCAAAAATGTTGATTGTGTCGGAGGGAATGGGTTGCAGTGATGAAGTACTTACAGTCGTTTCAATGCTTTCTGTGCCTGCTATATTTTTTCGTCCTAGAGGACGTGAGGAGGATGCAGATGCAAAGAAGGAAAAATTTCAGGTGTGTTATAGAGAAAGTATGAAGTAGATTATTTGTTTTTATTATCAAAGTTAATATGAATAAAGAATTATTTCCTTTGTTAGTAAATAATTTTGTATAAAATATATTTGCTTATTATGAAGCAAATTACTGAAAAACAAAAATACAGTTCGGAACTGCTTCAAATTTATATCGATCAACAGAAATAATTTTTTAAAGAAATGTTGAACTTGCCAGTCATTTCTCTTCCTTGTAGTTTAGGTAGCGTTTCAGGCGACAAAAAGAAATAACTTGGTTGGTGATTAGTAAATCTTTGTTTTTCACACTTCAAAGTCGTTTCATATGTCATATAGAATACTCATACTAGGTGCCTGAAAGTGACCATCTTTCTTTCCTAAACGTTTATTTGCAATGGAGATTGCACAAATATTCGACGAAATGGTGCAACGACAATTTCATTCACACTAAGGCTATGAAAAAAGTTCGGGAGGTTGGATTGTTCTTTTGGTTATTCATTGTTTTTCATGTTTTTATCTTACAATTTATAAGTTTCAAGTTGTTTTCTTCCTATTCTTTTTTTGATCGAAAATACTATTTTTATACTTATAGGTTCGTGCCCAACTTAAAGACATTATGGAGGAACAGAAAATTGAATTGATATCGTGCGGTACGGATTGGGATGTTATACGAAAATGTATCTGTTCAGCGTATTTTCATAATGCTGCAAGGTCAGTGGATGGAATCAGCTTGTGTATACTAATAAGAGTTATTCTCAAGTTTATTTTTATAGTATTTTTATGTTACAGGCTGAAAGGAATTGGCGAATACGTCAGTGTAAGAACAGGGATTCCTTGCTTTTTGCATCCAACATCCGCACTTTTCGGTACTTTTTTGTTTTTTGGATTTATTTAATGTTTTAAGCTCGATTACCTTGCTTTTGAATTTGAGATTCGAATTCTCTCTTTTGTCTATTTTGATGATAACGGTGATAGTGTTCAATTGCTGCTTCCGTTGCATCTCGTATTTTCCGTTTTCTGCCTAATCCTTGTTTTACTACTTCTTTATCCCGTTGTTTATTATTACATTAAAGTTTAATGAAAAATTGTTATTGACTTTTTCATGATTTTAGGAATGGGATATATGCCAGATTACGTAGTATACCACGAATTGATCATGACAGCAAAGGAATATATGCAATGTGTGACATCGGTTGAAACACCATGGTTGGCCGAACTTGGACCCATGTTCTATTCTTTGAAAGAAGCTGGTTCAAACAGGATTGAGAAAAGGCTTCAAAGTATGCAGGATGTTCGAGACATGGAAGAAGAAATGAAACAAGTAAAATTTTCATCTTATGGGAGAAAAAATTAGAATGGTTGATTCATTAATTGAAAAAACATTTACCTGCTTCATCAAAGCTTATTTGTCACTCTTGCTTTACCGTGGTTTACTTTGGTTCTTTTTAGAACTAATTTAGGAAATAAAATCGAATAAAGTCGATTTCGAATTGCATCTTTTTAAAAGGTATTTTTCAGGCGACCAGCCGAATGAACGAAATAAAATCGGAACAAGAATGGAGTCATTCAGTGCGTTCAGCTTCATCAGCGCAGATAGCAGAACCTGGAAAAGTGTGTACATCTGTAAGATCTTCAGCAAGGTTTGGAATGTAGTCATTCTACGGGAATGCATCCTTCTTTACAATAAGGTTAAAATATATCCGAATTTACACACATGTATTGAAATGTTACTAATGAGTGTTTTTAACTTTTTTGTCCACATCATTTCAAGATTTATTCTGGAGGTTAACTGAAAAAGTAAATAATGTTTTGCTCGCTAAATTTATAATTCTTTGGCTTTTATCAATAATGGCTGCTGTAATGATAAAAGAGGGCTAGCAAGATGGTCATCGCAAAAGTCATTAATCTTAGGAAGAAATCTGGAGCGATAGAACAAGCAATAACTTTTTGAAGATGTATATAAAATCCATCTTTCTGATACAGAAATTTTATTAGGTTTTTTGCTAGTAATTCTATCTCTGCAACATTAATTGTTTTCTAAAATTATTTTTCTTCTCCTTTTTAAGCCATCATATAGTGGAAATTTATTACGAAAAATGTGGCTGAAATGTGACATTAGCCGCACTACATACCAGAGAAAAATGTATTCCTAGTAGCTTCCAGTGAGCGAATTTTGCTACTGTAAATGTCTTTACTGTCACTTACTTTTTTCTTGAAATCATTGATATAATTCTTGTTTCACAAATTTTGCATTATTTCATTGTTCTCTATATTTATAAATAGTAAATTCATGTCAGTATATTTTATCTTTTTAGACCAAAAATGATCAAGGTAGAGTTAATACAACTTTGCATTTAAACAGACCTTTGTGGCTCGAATGATTCAGATCCTACTCACATTATTTTTCCAAATTTGCATAGAAATGAGGTAAAAATATTCAAATAGGGAAAGAAGACACATCTAATGGATCACTACACTCATCTATCACATTATGTGTTAAATGAAATGGAATTTTCGTTTTTGTCTTAGAATTCAGTTTCTGAGCAAGATTATGTAATGGGATCAATAGAATTTTTGCTGGTTATAATTGTTCATATAAGATTTATCTAGTCTTAGAGATCAGTTGCCCTTTTTGGGTAAGTCATAGGAATGCATACTTTTTGCAGTCAGAGCTGTTTGCGATAGAAGATCGATCTTATGCTTAATTAGAACAAATGCTGTCATGTGTACCTCAGCTTAATTCTTTTTTGTTTTTTTATCTCTTTTTCAATCAAATATAATGGAACTCTGACAGTTCATGTTCACTGTTGGATGTTGGGACAATATTTCTGCTGTAGTCCTCTCTTCAGTCGAATTCAGATTAAATCTGCTTATCTTCAATGCAGAGTTAAACAAGACGTTTTACAAACAAGTTTTTACCTTAATCTTAGTTGTTTGTTTACACTATCCAACAGTGGCGGTATTTCGTGAGGTTGGATTTATTAATGTGAAGTACTACTAAATGCTATTCCGTTCCTAATAGTCACTGCGAAGATCTCATCAGTTAGAACATGCTTGCTAACTTGCAAAAGATGCACTTACGTATTGCTTTATTTTTTGCACTATTACTTTCTCTCACGCCATCTGTTGTAAGATTTAATTTTATTCACTGCATTACTTAAATTTGGAATTTTATCGTCACATGCTGATTAAGTAGATATAGTAGTTTTCATGAAATGGATTATGTTATATGTGTGCAAACTATCGAGGTGTTTTAAATAATATTTAAATCACTAGGATGTCAGCTATAGTATGTGGTATTCTTAATTATGTGCTCAATAAAGTTCTTCTCCAATAAGTGTCTTTATTACGTTTCAGTTTTATATCTGTCATATCACAAACAAAGAAATGGCATGGTTCGACGTCGTGCATGCTGAAACAACATCATTTATATAAATAACAATGTTTACTTGCAGGGTTATGAAATGGATTTATATGATTAACATTCCTACTTGTATCTCTTTATAAAAACTAACAGAAGACTCTAGAATTAATGGTTCGTTTCCGTCTTTCTATTGCTGGTTTTCCTCATACTCTGATAAATAGAAATTTTTAAGTTGTCTTTTGTATTTTCTTTAGCAGAATAAGATTATAAACAATTTCATATTTTTGATCGTTTTCCAAAATTGCAGTTTTGCACCGTTTTCGTCGATCACATGCTTCCTCAGTTGAACGTATTTTTTTACAAATAAGAGTGGTGGAAAAGAATGGAGAAATTGCCGGAAGAAATGCTAAGAGCAGTCTTTGTTTATTTGCCAGGGACCGATCGTCTGCCGGTATCGCTTACATGTCGTCGGTGGTTTAACTTATTGAAGGATTCTGTCCCAAACATCAGTACTGTACATATTTCTCTGGATACATTGGCTTGCTCAACTCGTTTCCTTGAAGCACCCCTATCACAAGCAACTCTTTCGATATGCTTATGTGCCAGACATGCACAGAAACATGCTCTTCTATTGCAACCATTATTTCAAGCTGCTGGTAACAAGCTTGCAACTTTAGCCTTAGAAGATAATCTTATACCAAAGGTTTGTTTTAGCTTTATTGTAGTGCACCACATTGTTAGTGAGAACATACTATCTAACTTCTATATCGACAATTCAACCTTCTCTTTCGCAGCAGATCTCAATAGTTTGTTTGAGAGAGCTATAGGGTGCGTTTTCAACCATTCGATAGCTTGAGTTGCTGGTCGATTTACTAATATTTCGGTTGAAAGGCTTTAAAAAATAGGTTTTATTTCACAATGAAATTTAAGGAAGGAATAGAGACTCAAATTCCGGACATGACTGTTCACGCACTGCTGAACAATATGCCGAAATGTTTACGTGCCTTGCATTTCCAAGGCGTTGATTTCTCAAAAGTTCGACCGTGGACGTTTGCGCTACTAGTAAAATTGAAATCCTTAGAAGAATTGTATATTCTGGATGCAGTGCTCCCAATTGACAATGAATCTTTGTTCGCCAGAATAATTTCGCCATCGTTCGACACCCTAACGAACATTTCTGTTACTAACAATGCGCAGGTGAACCGCCGATCCTTTTTGTACTTTTCAGTTAAGTAACTATATTAACTGTGAAATCAGACTTTTTTGGATAGAAATTTGAATTTGGTAGACCCAATCTTTTTTAGATGAACATTTCAGAAACTGGAAGACTGAGTTTTAAACATAGAAATTCAAAGCAGCTTTTAACTAATTCATATTTCTTCTGTTATACTGAAAATTTCAACAGAATCACCAGAACAGAACATTTTGGTACGAATTGTTAAACCAAATTTCATATCCGTAGCACACTTTCGTAAAGTACGTAAGGCATAGGTAGCCAAGGAAGCTTTTTATTTATCCAGAAGTAATTCAATTGAAGAAAATGGGAGAAAACGAAGACATATCGGTATAAGTAAACTCTAGCAATATTACCACTGTTTTCAGTGCATTCAGAACTTTCTTTATGTTCTAACTCTTAGATCACAGACAAATTCGTGTCTACACTGGCGCGACGTTGTCCCGTCTTACAAACCGTAAATTTGAATGGATGTAAGCGTATTACTTCGTTATCTGTGCTTGCCTTTGCTGAAAATGCGTCACATCGAGTTACAGAGCTAACATTTATTCATGTCCAATCAACGATGTTCAATCCTAACATGGTAAGTTTAGAAAGGTATAACTTCTAGCCATAAACAGATTTCAGTCATTATCGGTTAAAGTCATCAGGTTAAATCTGTCCACCTATATTTCGATATTAAAACCATTTTACAGCAGCACTCACAAATCGCTACAGAAATGTGTTTTAAGATTTATAGTATTAGAAAAAAACCATGAAAATAAAGAAATAGCTGGTAGTACTCTACCTTTAGTTTTATAATTTCAAAGCAGAAAAATACCTCAATATAAAAAATTGCCTAGATCCTCTTTGATCCATGCAGAAAGTGCTTGCGAATATATATGTTGATTCTAAAATTTGATCTGAAACATGTTTCCTGTTCAGATAAAATATGACTTTCGGTTTTGGCCTTTTCCCAACTTTATTTAAATCTATGAGACTATATTAAATTTACTTTGTTCTACAAAAAATTCCTTGCTGAACTTGTTAGCTTCTGTTCAGCTGCAGCGATATTTGTCATCACCATTACTGGTCGGTGGAAATTATTGGAGAACAAATGCCCTGAAGCTGGAAATTGGATTTCAGCATGATGCAATTTGTCTGGAGAATATTTTTCGTACGAATTTGTTCATTATTGTCTTCATTTGACGGATCTCCAAACTGAATATATCATCACACCGTTCACACTTTTTTGTATATTACTTATTCTGGTAAAAAAGTAGATTAAGTATAGTTAGCTAGTCATTTTTTCTGCACATTTTGCTTTATAGCATTCATATTTCCAAGTTACCTATGTATTCTGTAATGCCTACTGTTCTGATTCCTTGGCAGTACTTAGTAATATGAGAAAAAAAACTATTGTAGTAAATACTTTTTGTATATTAAATGTCGAACTACAATTTTTAAATAGAATAAAAAAATTAACCAAGAATACAGTTATAATTATAATCTCCTGAGCACTGCCATATTATTATAAACAGTTTTAATGAATACGTGAAAGCAATTTTGCCATTCTTTAGATTCTTTTAATTGTAGATGTTGAGATTTTGCTGCACACTTATTTTCATATGAAGCTCGACAAACTTAGTCTATCATATTTTAATTTTTTTCGCAAGCATTAGAAACCTAACCATTTTATCGACTTTGCTCGCAAACATGAAAAAAATTTGTACCCAAGCTTCTTGTGCAAAATTGAGATATTCTCCAAGTAAAAGATACGGAATACATCTGGATATCGAAGGGCATCTCTATCCATTTGTGTTTCAACGAAGTGGTTTTCATTGCTGGGGATTCTTGTCAATTGAGCCAAGTACCACTGAAGTCAAATATGTCATGCGAGAAGGTGGGTCTGAAATTTAATGCAAGATACGATACAATGCGGCCCGCAACATTGTACGTAAACGTTTATCTTCAAACTTTCTGAACAAATGGCAAAGAAAGTGATCACTTTATTGTGTATCTTAAAATAATCGTAAGAGTCCAATACATATGTACAGTCTTTCAATCTCAGTAACTTTATGATTAAGACTTCATGTCAGTCTCGCCTATATACAAAATATGGCATAAATATTGAAGACATCGGAAACTTACAGGACATGAAAAAACTGCAAATTATTTCACAAGAAGTTGTATAGTTCTGCAACTGAATGTGCTTAAGCCTAGGTCACCTTGCAGCTCAAGGACATAATAATTGAAAAAAAATGAAGTATGATAGGTAAAAGATAACAATGCAGGAAAAGCTATAACTTGCATAACATATTTTGACTTATTTCACTGTTCACTGAGCACCACAAAATTCGAGCATGAGTCTGGTTGATACTGTGCTAATTCTTTGAGATGAAATATGAACTCAAATTATGTTTATCCAAACTTCTCATTTAATTGGGATGCGTCTGATTTTTTGTAACTTACAAGGGAAACAATTCTGTTTGAGCTATCAATACACGCAAATGCTAACTCCACAGTTACGTACTAGGTGAAGCATTACTTTTACGCAGAAGTTTTTCGTACAACTTTTGATGTCTCTCTTTGTTTTGGGGTGAAGTTACTGACGAGTCATTCGACTTCGGGGTGCTGAAAAATGACTTTCTAAAGAACCGAAAGGAAAAAAAACTGAAAACAATTACCGTCAATGAAAAAAAATTATGCTTTAATGACTACGACTATGAATAACTCGACCAAGAGCAAGGTTAAATGGGGTGGTGCTACGGATGGCACTGATAAACGCCACTGTGTTTAAATGATTACATAAACAGCTTAATCAGAATAGCTGTTTCGCCATTTCCATTTTTAGCGACACTTTTTTCAATAAGCTAATAACATACCTTTCAACCTCAATAGGTGTTCGTGGTATTGTCGTGGTTGGTGATCTTGGATCTATTTCTACACGCCGGACAATCTTCCTAGTAGGAGTACTAAATACATCGTCTACAACAAATTCCTTTTTTTCTTTTATTTTCCCGAAAAATTGTCCCATTATTGGCCGCTATAGTTTCGCAACTGAAACACATGTAACAGCATACCTCTGTATTATAATTACAGTTCATTGATGATTTTTGGCAGGCTTTTCACTGAAGATGAAGTATATTTTGAAAAAGAAAAGATAACAAACAGGAGACAGTGGTTCAATACTGAAATGTGAAACTGGTGGAGGTTGCAAGTGGATGAAAAAGCTAATAAGTTATTCAGTACTTTGAACACGATTTTAAATTTCCAGATTTTCCTTTGAAGTTTTGATAAAAAACATCGTAGAACGATTTTGGGTCTCACCCAGTAAAGCTTATTAAAAATCTGGAAATTTGCTAAAGAAATAAGAAAAAATAAGAGTTACTGCATTAATCAAATGGGCTGGACAGTTCCTTTTATTCCAATCCATGTATGGAGCAAACTTGGGATTGAAAAGTACCTCACGGAATTTATGGCAAGCATTGGTTGGAATGACAATAATGAAAAAAATGGTAATTCGACTCAAGTAAGTATCGGAAATAGATGTAGTACGTAGGATACTTTGGTGCTGAAAATAATGCAGACCAACGAATTTTATGCAATCAGTTAAGAAACTATTCGCAGAAAACTGTTACGAAAGAATGCGTATATTAGGCGTGAAAACTGGGGACTTCTCTTTAAGAGTTCGAGTTTTTCTTTTTCCTTTCGGCAATAGGTACATTAAAATTAAGCCTTAAGTCTAACGTACTTGTCAGGTCAAGAGAAATGATGCTCGAAAGAATAAGTTAGAATTTCAAACAAAAGGAATTATTAAAATTACTGAGGAATATCTATTTTTTTTCAATTCAGAACAACAGTGTCAACAATTTACAGCGTAGATTTCTCTCTTTGATAGAGACCGAGAATTGAAAAACTTAGAGGTAGTTAGAATTTGGATTATGGTCCTAACTTCTCAGATAGCTAAGATAGGATGTCTCTAAAATGTCAACAAGAAAAACATCTATGTGAAATCAAGCAAAGCAAGTGAGAAAGTAATGCAGCCAATCTTTTAACGCCTATAACAAATCTACAAGGAAGTGTAATTCGCTAAAATTTAGATGGAAAAGATTAATGCCGAAATTTATGAGGGTCTATTTTGCCACCAAACCAGAACAGAAACGCAATAAAGCAATCACTTTTTAAAAAAATAACGCTTGGGAAAAACAATCAAATAGAATGTCCAAGATGTGGTCATTGTGTCAGCGATGGAAAGCAATGAACAGTAAGCTATCTGCACAGTAAGCTTCGTCTAATTTACAACTACAAAGAAAGCAGTGAGTATATTAAAGATTAAACTCAGCCAAGGATAGTGTACCATAAGCAAACAAAAAGAAAGAAATAAAACATTCAAGCACGTTTATTTAGGCATAGTTCCATTACTATTTCGTAACATATAATTAAATATTTGGAAATCAATATTAGTGTCCTAAAACAGTGTTAGCTGGAGTCAAAAATGTGACAGTAAGGCCTTAAACTATGCCAAAAGAGCCTAAAATATGTCAACCAAGTCTTAATTTACGTTAACAAAAGTCTCAAAGCTCAAAAAGTCAGGTCAACTGACAGCTAAACCCCATGGGAATGTCTTTAAAAACCTTTAAGTTCATTGAAAATTTCAAATTCTCGCGCTTTTGTGGATGTCACAATAACAACTCTGAAGATAATCGTGCTGGGACCGAGAGAAAACAGGAATTGATAGCTTTAAGACCGGTGCCGTAAATATGAAGTTAGGTTAGGGTAGGGTCGTTTGTTGCATTTCATAAGCCTAAAGTACTGACCAGTTTAAGTGTAGTGGTCGTGCTGTTTGGGAGAGAGCTAATGAAGAATTTGTCAGAGAATTGATTGGTAATTATGCAGTTCACTGCATTCTTTCGTGGACACTAAGAAGGCCTGCGATATTCTGGTTAAGATCATGATCTCAAGCTAGCTAGAGTTTTAGGCCTGGATTATAGCTGTTCCTATTAATGAAAGTGTTTTAATTAACTACATATTTGTAGAGCGAGCATGTTATTAAGAATATTTGATCATACCTTCAATTAAATATTTTCCGGAAACAAATTGTCAGAAGCTGAGAAGATCTGGAAGAGAAGGATCAAGAAAAAGGAAAAAGACATTTGGGAAAGATATGATGGACAGACGTGGTGGTGGTGGTCAACCTCCTGGTGTTGGAGCAGCTTCTCCTCGAAAACATCAGTCCTTCCCCGCTTGCGTCACAGATGTCTTGGAACAGGTGCTGCTGTCACCTTTGCTAGAATGATGTGCATAAAATGCCAACTGAATTAAAACACATTGCAGTAAGCTGTGGTTTACCCGGTAAAGTTTGCAATGCGTTCAATAAGGCATTTTAATACCTCAATGGAAGTATTGCAGTTAACGGTGAAATTCTCAACATTTTTTTTACGCAGTTGTCTGATACATAATAGTTTTTCCGGTAGTTCTTGCGAGATATTATGAAGAGCTTTGACTTCAGCGGTAATAAGATTCTTATTTCAACCTTTTCAACCTTTTTCGACCCACTGCGTTGTAATTTAGGATGACGAAAGGATTTGATGACTAATCACTTTGATGTGGATCAGAGTGTCTTTAAAAATTTTCAGGCTGGATTTTATTATTTTATTAATTTTGATCTTTATCTTTTAGCTTAGGACACTATGTGGACACTTTTTATGCACTGAATATTTCGGTTGTGAAATCTCTATGAAGTGATATCGAGAACTGCTTGAGGTAACGAAAGTTTGCGGTCAGCAAGGGCAGAAATGGCGTGGTCATGCAGCACTACGAAACAATGAATTGCAGTATCAATTGGATAATGATTTATTTTGCATTTCTCCAGATCGGCGAGTATCTCGGTTGAATCAAATACAACAGTTACGTCTCATACAGATTCTTTGCGATTATTTCAAAGTAAGTTGTTTCTTTTATTTTAACTCCAATGTATGGTGTGTGGTGTACTGTGTGTAGTATGGATTTTTTTCTGGTATTTAATGGTGATTAACTCAGTAAAATTAACTTTCACAATCTTTTTTATTTAAATGCTCGAAAGAATCAAAAATTAGCAGGATGTTTGACAACAAATAATGTTTTCATGGGGCGAAAACGATTGTTTTAATGATTTACACAAATTTGAGCTGTGAAATTTCATTACTAAGTAATCAAAAACATATTGGACAAACCATGTAGGAGTTTCAGGCGAACGAAAAAAGAATATTTTGAAGTTATAGTTTGTAAGGCACATGACAGAGTTGTCGAAGTTCTGCCCCGCCAAGAAATATGAGGTGAGTGCTGGATGGTGGCACTCACGTCGTTATTTTTCCAATATGTAAAAAATTCCAGACTTTTTATGAAGAAATTTTAGACACATGCAAACTGTGCTACACCAAAATTTTCAGGAGAAAGAATCTGAACCACGTGGTCATCAGTATTCGTATTTTGAAGCGATATTTTGTGGCCGTGAAGGCGAACCACTTTTGCACGAAACACGTATATCACTACTAATTAATTTGTGCTCATTGGCTGTGCAGTATCCATGTTATTCAGTGCTAAACCATATTTCACAGTGGTTGCATAAGGTTGTGCTTTTAAACTTATTTATCAGAGGGATTTTAACGTATTTTCTGTACAGGACTGCAAAAAAAAATATTTTTCAGATTGGCAGTGGAAAGTCATATGCACAACAATTCGTTTCCCAACTTGTCGACCATTATATTTTCATTCCAGATGATTCTAATTTGGTCAGGCATTTTTCAGCTATTTTTCTAGTCAATCATTTTCTTTTTAGCATGAGTTTTTTCGGCATCCCGCGGCAGGTGGGTTTTTTTTAGTAAGCCCTTTTCAGATAATTCAACATATCTTTAGCAATTAAAATATCGGACAAGAAAAAAGTTAGTATTGATTAGCAAACCAAGAAGAGATTACTACAGAGACTTTACACAGGGAAATTTAAAAAAACCGAGAATATTAAAATTCTTTTTATCTTACATCTTACATTTCGGCTGGTTTTCTTTCGGTGTTACTCTTTTCTTGTGGTTTCCAGCATAAATATCTGTTACCTTTGGCTGATGAAGTTCCTGAATTTGTTTCGTATTTCGTTGCTTATTCGGTCACAAGAGATTCACTGCGACAATCACTTTTTTTGGTTCTGAATCATTGGTTAACCGGTCGACGTGGTGATCTGATTATGGCATTTGTCAAAGAAACTCCAATTGTTACAAAGCATTTCGCTTCTGTTGTATGTGTTATCCACTTCTAATTATAAAATAGATAAAACTGTGATTTTTTTAACCTAATTTCTATTTTAACTTTTTAGACGTTTCCATTTATGGTTGTTTATGATTGCTCTGTTGGTGGTGTCTATAAAAATCCACTGCATGGTTTTACAGCGATGCTTTACTCCAACTGGAAAATTTCTCCTTCATTAGAGTTGAGGCCAGCTCTCGAGGTATTCTTTTTCCTCTTTTGGATAATTTCATGTATCTAATTACTCAAATTTTTTTCTGTCAAACTTGAAGTGCCTTGAAAAGGTTTGAAAAACATATTTCCTTCTGTTTCTATTTTTTAAATAGAATTGTGGACCATCCGCAACATTTCGAAGCTTGACTTCATCATCAGAGATGACATATTCGTTGTGGTACTGGTGCTAATTTGCTGTAATATTTCTGCGTTTCATGGCATATTCGAACTTTGTGGCGTATAATTTAAAAACTCTATGGCTGTCGTTTATTATATTTTAAAGAGTAAGTCAATGCATTTCTAAAAGATTGCATGTGGTTGCCTTCCACGAGCTGATGGCCTTTTACAAGTTCTTCAGATTCTATCAGAAGCTGCTGATTGTTCAGTTCTCGACAAAAATGCCCTGTGCTATCATGTTCATCTCGCGAAGCTGTCACATATTCTTACACAAAAAGATCTCTTGGACATTTTGGAAAGTCCGAATTCGAGTGTGTTCTTCAAATCGCTGAAAGATGAACTTCTAGAAGTCTAGTTTTATTTATTTTCAAATTCTTAATTCAAAACCTTAATTCTAGTCTATTTGCAACTTACTATTTCATGAAAATTAATTTGTGCAAGCGAAGAAATAAGAAAAGACGCGTAATGTTATACAGATTGATAATTACCTGAAAAGTGATGTGAAGTGTTTGTCGATTCGTCGTGTAATATATGAATATGTAGATCATTTATTTAAAGCTTTTTCATTTTACTCTTGCATGAATATATTTTTCCATATACGAATAACGCTTACTGAACTTTTATTTTCTTATGTTTCATTTGAATAAAAGCATTGACTTATTTTGTGTGTTCCTTCTCTTTATTTTTGAGGTTTGAAATCCTCATTTGTTTTTTTGAACTTCATTATTTTCAATTTTCCTTCATTTGGAAGCTCTGAAATTCCTGTCATGCTAAGAGTAATTAGAAATATTTAATCAAAGAAGAATAAATATGTGATAATAATTTACGCAGTATAAATAAAATTAAGCCATATTAGAAGTCCGAAGATGCTTGTTGATATTCTCTTTGCTTTATAACTAGAGAATGGAGTAGCTAAGATCAGGATTGAAAGACAGTGTTATGCTGGTTTTGATATTGTTTAGGATAGTAAACATTATTATTTAGAACAATTGGTGCCATGAAAAAAGTTCTTGACAAATTGGAGAGCAGAATCTTTTTTTATTAGGAAGAAGGATGACTAAAATCAAGTGGGGATTACTGCTCTAGTTATCTTCAGTTCTGCAAGCCATCTAGAAGAGTTTTTGCATAATAAGATAGAATGGTTTGTAGAAATTCTCTAGATTCATATTTTTTAATTAAATTTATTGCTTTTTTGAATTTCAGATTTTAGGTTTCAGAGATTCGAAGCCGTTTGATAAAGGCATTTCCTTGAAGTTCTGCAGTATGAGTGTTATGTTTGCGAACTCACGATCCAGTCAAGCGAATAGTGATTATTTGGTTGAATTCAAGGTAACCTTTGCAGTTCTCTGATATCTGTGACGATTTTTGGATACGAATATATCGACAAGTGGTAATGACTACTTTTGATTCGGTGGCTGAAGCAAGATGGTTTGGAACACTAACAACGTGGTTGGAGAATATCGTATTTGCTTTGTTATTTATAGTTGAGATTAATATACTGAAAGTAAACATTGATTAAGGCAGGCCGATCGAATTTGCAAGCAGGCTCGACCGTGGATAGACGAAAGGTTGTGGCTGATAAAACGAAAGGACTAGTTTTCATCAAGCAGTCTAGTGACCAACTGATGCATTTTTGCTGGAAAAATCGTGAAACTGGAGCGGTTGTGGATGTTAGTGATGTTTTGAATGCATTCTTTTATTTGAAATTCAACATATTCAGTTATTATTGGTAGTTTCGAACACAAAATAGCAACTATTTACTTCATGTTTCATCATTTTTTTTCATTTCGATGTAGTGATAGTTTTTCGTATATCTTTGCGAACAAAAAAGTAGCCAAAAAGAAGAGTGGGTCTTTATCATTTACTTTTATTCTCTATTTAGGGTTTGTTACTTCGTTCTCCACTACTTATTTCTTAATGATAAAGAAATGGTATGGTTTATTGGCACTGTACGTAATTGAGATGTTTTAGGCTCTTGGGTTTTTCAAATACATTAAAAGTTCAAAAATTGACGTGAAATGGTGATAGTTTCAATGTTCAACTAGAGTTTCGATTAGAATTATGTACTAACGTATCAATTGGGATTAAATTGTACGCTAACATTTTTTATTGAATAATTGATCACACAGTTTTATAAAAATAAGTGACCCATAAAGTTAAAGCATAATGAAGAAGTGGAGAAAAGGTGAATTCTCTATTCACGAGAATTTTGAGTAATGTGAAAAGAAATTGCGTAGGATTTTTGGAAATATTTGCATAAATTAAGTAAAATAGCTGTTATCAAACAAGTCCCTAAAGACTTTTTCCATAGGATTTGATTATCTTCCCTGGCGACACAGAATTTTTACGAGTAAAAGAATGTACGGACGGTCGAGTCTATATGTTGAAATTCAAAAGTACGGATGAGAAACGTCTATTCTGGATGCAGGATGGTAAAACTGATAAGGATGATGAAAATTGCAAGAAAGTTGGTTTCTTTTTTCGTTGGTGATGTGTTATGTTAACTAATCTTTTACAACATGTAGTCTTGGTCAGGTGGTAAAAAAAAGCACGACATTTAAATGACAATATCGCTGTAATATTTTGCTTCTTCGCATCTTGTTATCAAAAAGGCATTATATTTTCTACATATTCTGACGGAATCAGCTCTGTTAGCGTCAACCATGCAATTTCGAGCTGCTCACTTCCACCACAATTTGAGACACAAAAACTATTATTCAGTTTATTAAATCTTCATGGAACGCTTTTTTCTTCATACTACTCGATTTGTATTTATTCAGAAATGCTTTGACATAAAATGTGTTTTAGGTAAATGAAACGTTAAATAATCCTCCAGCCCCACGAGCAGCAGCACGCGGAGGAGCCGATCGTGCTGGTGCTTCATCATTCGGCACTTTAGCAGCTTTGGGTAGTGGAGGTACAGATGGTGAACTTGGAGCACTGGGAAATCTAGATCAAAGTCAACTGATGCAATTACTTTCACTGATGAATCATACGAACAGCGCGTCAGCTAGTGAAGCAACTAACCTTTTGCCGCAACTCCCACTTGTTACTGATACACCTCCGTTAGATTTCTGATTCTTGTTTTAATTTTTTAGGATTGTTTTTTCTTGTAAATTGTATTTAACTACACTCTGGAATTAATTTACCTAACGTAATTTCTGTTCCACCTACAATAATAAATGGTGTCAGTTACATTTTGTTTCGCAGTCCTATAGTGAGCAAATAGAATAAGGATATTAAAGTCGGCGAGCTTAAAATTAGGAACAGAGGGATCTCATGATTTTGAAACATCCATTACTAAATGTTTTGCTTGTTATGCTTTCACTTCTTGATATTATCGAACATTATTTTATGCTTTAAAAAATGTTGACAGTACTTGAAAAATAGAAGCATTAATTTATCTCAAAATCCAAGTATTGAAGCTTTTGATGATGGTTAAAATGGTTTCTAGAATAACATCAGAAGAAAACGGTGCAACATCCACGCAGAGCGCAACACCTTCCAATACACCTGCCAGTGGGGTTGTTTCCGGCAGATCATCAAATAACACAGTGCAGTTGTCGCAGTTGAAAGAAATTATTGCAAGTATAACGCCACCTGATGGATCCGGAAGAAAACGTAGGTTCCGACTTGAAACCGTAATTTTTGTAATATAACATCGTTTTTCAACTTTTTTAGAATTGCTCGCTCTCCTTTAGCTAGCAATGGAAGCGACTATTTTTTACGTAGTGACTGGAAGCAATACATCTTATTTCTTAGATTCTATGTCCGTTTTAGTTTCGATTGATTTTACTGATGTGCTCTGCTCCGCTGACAAAATCAACGATGTTCTGGTGAAATATGCTGAACGACTGATTCCCCATTTGCCTAGCCAAGTATGTTTCTCTTTTAACTGTTTCTCTGGTATTCGAATGTACAAAGTGACCAAATTACATGAAAATATGAGTCACAAGTACAATTTTGAAAAGAGAACTTCATTCCTCCATTTGTTGCACACAGAAGCGGCGATTGACAGCTACAGAAATACTGGTAGCCTCAGATGTGTGGGAAACTGCTTTTTTAGTGAAGTTAACAACTAAAACCATGCATCGGATAAGTATTGAATAACTTGTATACAAACAATAAAGCGGAAGTGTTAGTTTACTTGACAGAGTTATGTTCTAGAGATTTTGGTTGCATTTCTGGAAAGAAACAAACAATTTTATGTCTCATTTCAAACCAAAACCGTTTCAAAATTATTAATATTCAGCATATGAACAGAATAGTAATGTTATTACTAATTACAATTAGAAAACTAATTCAACTTTGAGATTTAAAAACTAGTCAAGTTTTGCAAGGAGGACAAACTTTCGTCATTGACATGACCCTCCAGTGAGTTTTAATTTTCTTTATATCAAGGAGCCCATTTACAACAGTCAAGAAGAACTACAGCAAACACTCCGTACACCCCAATTTCGGCAAGCAGCTGATATTTTCGGTCATGCCTTGCAGACAGGGCAGCTAGCACCAGTATTACGACAGTTCGATATTGATGAAAATATAGCAACAACAGCTGGAAATGGAGGTTACTTTCATTTCCAAATTTCTGAAGTATGAAAAAACTGAGCGGACCGTTTCTCGAATGCAAAGCAAAGTCTTTAACAACTCATCCATTGAGCTTCCTTACTAAAAATTACAGACATGATTGCGTGGGCAACACAGTTCACGGCAACTGAGATTGGTAAAGAAAAAGCGAAAACTGAAACTTTATCTCATCCTGGTAAGCTGCTAAATACATTGTCGAGCCATTTCAACTCAAAATTTAAAAATTTTCGACAATTTAGAACTGCATTGAAACTTTTAATAATGTAAGATTAACTATGCAGGCATGGAATCGGACGTCGAAGATGAAGAAACTAATGAAAAGGCTGTTCATGAAGCTGAAAATAAATCCGACGACCACATGGACCTCGATTAATTTACTTTACTGTCCTATTGCACTTTTCCACAGATAGAGCTATACTGTGCGATATGCAAGTTTTTGTATTTAGTTCCACCTGTGATTTGAATTTTGCATCTTATCTGTCTGCATAAAAGGAGCGTTTTGCCTTTGAAAAAATGTAGCAGGCTGCAAATGAAATGATAGTAGAAATAATGAATTAAACATTGTGCTTTCTGGATGGGGAGCATATATAATATAGATTGGTTTAACTTCCTGACACATATGACCACATTTTGTTGTTACAGACAAGAGGTTGTATCATTCCTTGTAAAATTTGTAGGTTTGAAACTAACCATACAAAGTTTAAAGTTATCAAACCAACCTGATTATGACAAAAAAACAAGGGATATGGACAACATCAAAGCGTGTCGCTTAAGTATCTTTCTTCGTTTGGTGCGAAATTTGCATTTCGATTGCCAAGGCTTTAAAAATTGATCCATTAACATTTATGCCAATTGGATTTTTGTTTGAACGGACATCTAATCCTGCGTTTACTCTTTTCAAAACACAAAGGACAGACAGGAGAATTTACGCGGTATCTCGCTGGTTTCAGGTGCTTTGAGAAGAAATGGAAAGTACATTTAATATTGCTTTAATAACAACCTCCTATAAGTTGTCGAAGATACAAAAGCGACAACAAATTTTTTGAAATTAATGAAAGTAAGCTCAATAAACTAAAAGCAGAATCGGAATGACGATAAACCGTCAATAACAATGCCACTGGAAAGGCAGCGCCTAACAGGAGGCTAGTATTTGAGTAAAAAGTAAATCAAATAGAGCTGTACGGAAAATGGAATGCTATCAGAACAAAAAACAAGAATGGATCATGGCGCAGCCTTCATCTCCCGTGCCTTTTTTGCAAGTGCTTTCTTGCGAACAAATTTAGTTTTCTCGCTCAAATATGGTATAACAATCCATTCCGGCAAGTTCTTTATAAATTCCGCCTGAAATCCTTTATAGTTTCAACTTGAGCAGAGTGCGTTTAATAAAGTTGGAGAAAATAAAAGTGACCTGA
This sequence comes from Litomosoides brasiliensis, assembly GCA_013365375.1. Lineage (NCBI taxonomy): Eukaryota > Metazoa > Nematoda > Chromadorea > Rhabditida > Onchocercidae > Litomosoides > Litomosoides brasiliensis. The sequence continues at coordinate 43,129 of JABVXW010000025.1, read as the reverse complement.
ATGAAATCTTAGAAAGCTAAATCAGTTCCAGCCGGGCATTAGGTAAAATTTAGTACCACAAATATATCAAAAAAATAGGAGCGCATGGCAAGTGGAAGATTTCGTATTGTAAATGAAAGGCATGGGATACCAGAACAAACTGGCACTTTCTGTAATTTTTTCAAAAAAGTTTACTAAATAAGTGCATAATAAAAAACAGACTTGCAGTTGATGGGAAAAACAGCCGGTTGTTTCATCCATAATTCCAATCGTCTGAATTGCACTTTTTGCGAAATCTTCAGCTGTCACAAAAAAGAACGATGCGCGCGAGACCTCCAAACATTCTTTTTTAAATCGAATAATACTAGCAAGTACTGTGACACTTATTAGAAGCATTGCAGTTTGAAAAATTCACTTTACTGCTTACATGAAAGTTTGTAAAATATCTTGAATAAGATAAAAAGTTCACCAAACTTGAGGTATGTGAGTCATTTCATGAAAGTAACATTCAGTAAATATAACCTTAGACATTTTGGTAGTAACGAGCATGGGGCACACGGTCTGGATGATTATATTCGTTTGTGCGTATTCCTTTTGTAAAATATTTGAAAACCAGGTAACATATTTCTGGAATACGGCAGACTTTTTTGTAACCTACTCAATAAGGACAAAAATAGACTGAATAATAACTACTTTATTGACCAATTTTTTAATAAAACTATTACCTTTGACGCTGAATATACACTGAGCAAGCCAAGTGGACTATATGCTGTAGCAGAAGATATGTTCACAATGATGCCACTATTACGCTCAACCATTTGAGGCAACACCGCAGCAGACAACTGTAAAACAATTTGAAATTTACAGTAAAAGTATAAAAACTATTTGGCAAATTTCAACCATAAATATATCGCTAAGACTTTGGACTTAATCTCAATGATAACATAAAACAATACGAAATGTGATAACAACACTTGTTCCATAAAACAAATGTTTCAAATTTTTTAAATTAAAGTTCAGTTCTTCAAGTCAAAAAAGTCCAAAAGATCATTTAAAGTGAATGAAAAAATTATAAACAAATAAATGTGGTTTTCACACAATTATGGTATCGTGATATATTTCTTTCAGAAATAGTACCTGAACATTCAAATGGGGAAACTAATAAATATGTCTAAACATACCAAAGTTACAGGAAGCGTATTAACAATATCGACATCTGCGAGTCTTTGAAGGCCACCTTCCGCCTTATGAATTACTTCCGGATAACTAAAGCTGACACCAACGTTGTTAACTGCAAATAATTATATGTAATGAACTTAAAAGATACACATAATATTCATGTACAAAATAGTTATTAACGAGAAAGTGATTCTAATCTAATCTGCAGTTATAACTCGTACCTGTTATTCCTTACTATTACTCTCCGAAAACAGGCTCTTGGCCTGTGACTAGTCATACCTTATTCTAATCGTGCCCTACTAAAGGGACTACCTTGAACTTGAACCCCATAAATATAAAACATGAAGCGAGATTCAAAGCTACATGATTATATCATTGTTTGTCAAACAATAAATATGCTGATATGTAACTCCTACCCAGTATGCCGATATCTAACTCTCTCAGCAGCACCAACACTGTATTTTCATATTCATTGACATCACCAGTTGTGAAATTAAACGCAATAGTTTTAACCTATAAATGTTTCAAAGTTTTTGATTAAATGCTGGTTCTGTAATATAATATAAAAAAATATAAATTCTTTTATTTTCCTACGCTGTCTAATCAATGTTCATTTCTCTACGGCTTTGCTGACCCAAAATAATAATAATGTAGTTTACAGTTTTTTTATTTGCTGAATTTCGAACGAGGTTTAACGAGACAGTAAAGAAGGTCATAATTAAATTGCATTAAGCGAAATAGAAATCCACTGCCCGCATTCGTAACAGAGAACTAATTCAAGCAACAAATTGTAATTAGCCTGTTTTCCAAAAAGAATTAGCGGAAAAAATTATCAAACAACATAAAGTTAAAAAAAGAAATAAGAGACACAAAAACCTCGACTCCACATTTTTTCTGAAGTTCTTCCATTACCGCATCCAGTTTGCTCTGGGTGCGTGATATCAAAACAATGGAGAAACCACGCCTTGCCAGCTCGAAAGCATAAGCTTTTCCTATTCCATCAGTACTGCCGGTAACAACTGAAAGCAGTGAAATGCGAACTCGTATTATAACTTTTGACTACATCTTCAAACTTTTAAATTTGCAACGTAGTTAAAACAAATCACTATTTCTTTACACAAGCACTTAAATCCTATTTTTAGCCATTGCAAAGAAAAAACAATGAAAGTAAGTTTTCCTTACCTGCCCATTTGCCACCAGCTGCTTTATGTAGGTTAATTGGAGTTGCAATGAAGAACGGATAAATGAGATTGTAAAGAACTGTGGCCACATGATAGAGCAAATACAAGAGGAAAATCCAACCAAATAATACTAATGCGCATTCACACACCATTTTTTATAACTGAAATATACACTTGACATTCAACTATCTTCTCAATGTTATGCACTATGTTAAAATAAACGATAAGCAGTCTAAAATTAAATCAAACCTACAACATTCGAAAAGGAATAGATGGAAAATGGTTGCTTACTCAGTCATGTTCAGTGATTTTTTATTCTAAATATGCTTGTATTGACTACGTAACGAAAACCGAAGTATTAGAAAAGTAAGGAGAGTAAGGCTGGTTAATATTATCAATCCTATTCTAGGATGGAAAATGCATCTAAGGAAAAAACTTCCCGATACAGCGAGAGTTTTCGAGAGAGACAAATGAGGAAGTAATCGGAAGGTAGATGAAAAAGGTGGGAGTACTGCCAGTGATAAGAGATGAATCTAAATGAAATGCGACATAAACTGGTGTCAATTCATTTCCCTGTAAGCCTAACTTCGGTTAAAGATCAATTATAGCAGCGGTGGTTAACGAACTTCTTATCAAAGAGGAAAAAAACGGCAGAGTATGACAAACGAGAAAGTCTGCTGCATCACTACCTTCTAAGAGTTCAAAGATCCTTATAGACTTCATTGCCGTGACAGAGCCATAACCAAAAGTATTAGTTCTTACTATATGAAAAGTTAGGATGGTTAGAACCAGCTAACCTGCCTGACATGCCGCTCTACAACATCTGACTGCACTTTTCTCATCTACCCTTATGTATACAACTTAAGGTGTACGGTACAATCTGTTTCGGTACTTGGTGGTGATCGTCTGTCCTGTCATTCTGGTTTATCGGATGTCTCCGTTTCTTTCAGGAAAGTCGGTGATGTCGAGGATTACAAGCCAGAGGAAATGCTAACAGTTGATATCTGAAATTTGCTCGTGCAAAAATTCGAAATTGTTACCTGTTTTTTCCTTTCTCCATCTCTCTGTCTGTCTCTCTCTCTCCCTTTTTCTTCAGAAGCTCCTGTTACGAAAGGTTTGGCTTTTGGATGAAAGAAGAAGATAGTATCTTATGCTATCTTTTTAGTTATGCAGAGAACAGAAGAGATAATTAGATGAATGCTATACGCGTCATTTCATTTGAAAAAAGTATCACTTCTCAGCACATATCTGTAGGAATGAAAATATTGTTTGTGGAAAGAAATTTTCCTTCGACTTACACCTCTACTGGCGAAGGATCAGCTGTTACCGACGCTTCTCATCCCACCTTTCAATAGACGATGTATACCGCCAATACATCCAGCACACATGCGACCACACATGTACACATAGATTAGCGCCATATAATATGTCCTGCAGCTGCATCTACAACGCTTCCCTACGTTGTAGATGCGGAAGAAGATCCTATTGTTTACATCCTTAGATTCTTTTATTCAGTTGTTTACTTTTCATGTGTGTGTGTGTGTGTTTATATGTCTTGAGGTGATTCTACCTGTACATGACATGTTCGGTAGGTATTTATTCTTCTACGGGGAAATTATCGATAATGCATGTGGGAAACGATTAAGATGGTCATTTCTAAACTAAAATGGTCATTTTTAAACTGTTATAGTATAATGATGGCGTCAAATGTCGTGCTCTATTGTAATATTTAGCGTGTGTGCATTTAACGCCAAAGAGCCTTAATAGCAATGATTAAAATTTCACAGAGTAAGTTTATTTCTCTTATAGTATAATCAGTTTTCAAATTCTATCCCCATGTTTCCCATAAAACTTGAGGTGTAGTTTTGTTGAAAAACAATTTCTATTTTTCACTATTTATATTATCTAATGAAAACATGATTATTTGTAATTTCTATATGCATCTTCACTTTGATTTCTTTTGCATAAGTTTTCTGATCTTGCGGTGAAGGAAAATATAGGGCTAATATTGAAATGTAATCTATGAAACACTCTCAATCGATCATTACATCATCTTACAGTATCCACTAACGAACTCTACCACCCATTAGACTGAAGCTATTCACGTGAGCTATCGCTGCACTGTTACAAAATCTGGAACTAAGGTAATGATCTAATAAGGAACATACACAATATACGTTAATTTTATATGTTTCCAAATTTAATTAATTTGCTTTATTAGGGTATTTTTTTGAAATTACCAATATTTTTAAATTGTTTTTTGTGGTTAAAAGGAATTTCAATTGTTTTTTCCTTAATGGGACCGGATAGTCATTCTACACTTGGCAGTAGGTAGGATCTCACTTACTCTGCGGCATTTTCTTCTAAACTTTCATGAAATTACTTCAGCATAGATCTCTCTGCCTGTCTTTATTTTACCTAACGTTCAGAAAAACTAGTCTAAAGTCATTTTATCTAAATTGGATATACTGATGTCATATCATAATCTTTCCTTATGATATATTACAATTTAAGCTTTTAAACATTTTTTAGATATTCAAGCTATTCCAACTTCAGCATACACTTTTATATCTAGCTTGAATGGCTCAAGAAATGTCCTCATCAGTGAAAAATCTGGATATATTCACTGAAGATCCACTGCTGCAACGTCTTCATCAAGTGTTTACCCTATTTAGTGATAATCAGAGCCACATAAGTTCACGTCAAGCTCATTTTATCATCGGACAGTTGTTTAGGTGATCATTCTTCGTCGAAATTCTGAAGTCACGCGATTTTTAGAATAGTTTTTTGAATACATTGAGGAAATCATAAAAGAATGGTGAATTTTCCAGTCAGAAGTCCCAAACAGCAGAACTTTGCACCTCATTTGTTCAATTTTCGTGGAGAAAATGGAGGGGCGATTTCATTTATAACCATTCCAGATTAAATCATGGAACTGAAGAGATACAAAACGGTTTATCAGCCTTAATACGGTCTGACGCCGTAACCTTCTACGATTTGTTACGAATGTGTGATTTACTATTCCCGGATCGAAAACAGTTCGAACCACTGGTAGATCGGATTTTTGAGCGACATGTACAGCATATTATTTATAAGGTCTGCTATTTATGAAGTTTTTGTAAAGATTCTGGAGAGTAAGACAGGTTTAGAATTTTGAATTTGTCTGACTGATACCACACAACTGCTTGATCGAAACTGTGAACAGCCTACTGTGGATAATTGCTAGTCGTATACTGTGAGCTCTAATTTCTTAGGTTTATTATCTTTGCGTCTTCAATAATAATTTAACTCTTCCTTCTCATGGTTTCAAAATCATGCAGGTCTGATTAAATGATTACACAACAAATAAGCAAAATGAAAAAAAGTTATGCATAAGTGTGCAAAAAGTACACTACTTACTAGTTTCTCTTACGTATAGTTCACAACACACATTCTGAAATGTGTAGAAGTTAAAACGAAACACAAATGTGGTTTATGATTGTAAATTGTCCAAATTAGTATAAATCTAAAAAGTTAGTGTAAATCTCGGAACATCCAGGAATGATTACTAAGAAGTCCCTAATGAGTTAGATATAGTAATCATGGTGTTACTTTTTTCTTTTGCAAATCTGAAATCAAAAACCCAAAATGGTGTGTGAGAAATCTTATAGAGCAAGATCGCGAATAGTGCTGACACGTTTTCCAAGAAAAGGAACCAAATTTAGGAGATTTAATGTGTGCCATATAATAGAGTATTTCCTCTCTTTGAGAGTTGTAGCTATTTTGTTTCTAACTTCAGGGCTTTTTACTACTCTGTAGTAAAAGGGATAAAAAGAACCATTGCTTGATAGGAAGTAATAAATCCAAATGGCGAGCTTATTGGTGCACCATAATACCTGGTGCGATACATTTATGGCCTTTGCATAAGCCGACAACTGTTAAAAATAGAAAAACAATCACTATCGATCAGACATCATCCGTTCAAGTTCGTCATTTCTTTCTTCTTTTAACATACAGTTCCTCAGTGATTGGCATTACACAAGCATGAAATATTTAAATGAGACTTGACAGATATAAAGGATACATATAACAAGAGAAAAGCTAAGAATAAGCCATTCTGCAGGTCAATTTTTTTTGTAAAAAAAGCCTTTTTTAATTCTCGGATAACATTCATAATCTCTTCATTACGACTTACGACTATGTAGTCCAGTCACTGATAGAAAGGGAAGATATTTTATCCACGTCATATGTCTGACATTTTGACCAACAAAATGAGATGTGTAATTTTAGAAGTAAAAGATGGTATAAAAACTAAGAATTTCATCTAAATTCAGACTGTAATAATATTTATTAGGTAGGCACATTCGATGAGGAACGATTTACATGGCTACTTATAGCAGGATCGAAACAGAGATGGGAATTTGGTCATTTCGATGAATTGCTACGGAAACACTGGATATTCGGTAATGGCTGCTTTAATTCCTTTAACGTCATATAGACTCCGGTTCTGTGACAGACATGAAGCCGTGTTCGAACCGAATTAAAACTTTATAAAAGATCAGTAATGAATCAATTTTTATCAACATGTAAAATTCTAGCGATGAATTTGGCTATAGAGCAAAGATCGGTGGAGGATTTACAGAACTATGACCGAGAATGTTCGCGTAGCACAGAGTATCATGAGCTGCGTGACAAAAATTTGTCCTGGAGACTGGCACTTGAATGTGAAAATGAACGGTTGATGCAATTGCTGGACGATCAAAGGAGGGCTCTTCGTGATGAGGAAATCGTTAGAACGATAGCTGCTAGGTATACCTGCTTTGTAGATATTGTGTTAGAGCGGCAGAATTGAAGGAAGTTAGTGCAGATTATGCAAGACTTTTTGTATTTGAGATGATCATGTGAATATATTTTTATATAGTGAGAGTAAGAATATACTCCATTTTTTATCTCAAGCTCTTTAAGCAAGAATATACATTTGTCTTAACAAGTTCTAAAGATGCCACTCAGTTATCTTCTCTTCTTTATTTAATTAGACGTTTACTTCAGGATTTACTGAGAGCTATATTTAAGCGGGGAGCCATAGAGTATTAAAATTGACAAAATATTAGGAATTTATGCTAACTAATAACTTATCTAATGGAAAAATGAATTTGTTTCGCAGTAACTTCTAATTGCAAGTCGAAATTTTCGTTAGACAATTTTAATTTCATTTAAAACTTGATTCTTTTCACATCTTGTTAGGATGCTTGATGAAGAACGTGAGAGGCGCGAAAAGCTGGAGGAAAGGTTGCAAGATTTGGTTCGAAATCTCGATAAAAATTGCAACAGCGATTCTCATACTACAGATGATGCCCTGGAAGATTGAAACTTGTAAAACTCAACTAAAATTCATTAAGAAAGCTCATGCTGGTCATGATACAAATTGGATTAAACTGCGGTAAAAAAGACAGGAAGAGTCATGATAAAAAGAATTTTTGAACTGGAAGACTATCAAGAAATCATATCTAATACTAATTATCCATTTACTTACAGAATGGAATATTCCATCGATTGCTTGGATACATAGTTCTGTAAAGGCGGTTAAGGAAACGTGAGTCGATCAAGTAATATCTACAAAGTGGAAGAGATCGGAATTATGTGTAATAGTTCTGTGCTCACCTCATCATTGGATATAATATATAGTGAAAAGAATGATTGGCTTAAAATGTGAAGACAGAGAATTTACGACTAAGAGAAACTGATATTTTGAATAGGTAATAGATTTTTGTTACTACGTCTTGCAGGCATAATAAAATGATCGGTCCGAACTGAATCAAATAAACTTTGAATCATTCATCGAACGGTATTTAGTATCGACATCTTCAACTAAAAGTTTTTTGAACATCCATACAACACTGAACAATCACTCAATGTTGGTTAGTTAGTAAGGCAAAACGAAGAAAATAAAGTATGAAATGTGATATACAACTAGTATTAGGAAATGTAAGACAAAAACAATCAGTGGAATATAAGCTGCACCATGAAGCTGCACGATAAATGTTTTGACGTACAAATTCTTGATAAAATTATCGAATACAAAGAAGTAAGGAAGATGAAATGCTAATTGATGTGCCGTAATGCTGTCTGATTTGCTCTCAGAGTTTATTGTATAATCTGTCACTATCCTTTTGCATCCTGTTGAGTTTTTGTACTTTATTTTGTGAACTTTTGTAAAATTAAAAAGAGCTGAAATTTGCTGAGGGTAACGCACAAGCAATAAATAATTCAGTACAGTATAGCTGCAATTTATTTGGAGAGCATGACTAATGCTCTCAAAGAACATAGGTTTAGAAAAAGAACATAAGTGAGAACATAAGTTTAGCTTTCAGCGTTCGACAAGCCTTTAGATATTTTCCTTCGATAAGCCTTCTAGTACTGTCTATAAGAGAAGCAGTTTCACTTGATACAGTTGTCCATATAATTGATTACATTTTAGCTCCGCTGTTTTAATTTTAATTCAACTTCCTAAAACATATGTTTTTTTAACTTCAGGAGGACTTGTTTTTCGAATTCTTCGGGAAACTTGGAATGGATATTTCTCACTTTGAAAATTGAAAAATGTTTTCATGATTTCAATTTTATAAAATCAAATCAATCATTTCACCTTCGTGCCGCTCATATAAAGCCGAAAATATTTCAAAATTGATCGAAATCTACAACTTCCACGAAATATACCTGTTCACGATTAATCTTTTGACAAGCTTTCATCAACCTGTTTTCTTTTTCAATTACTTTCTTCAATTTCTCTCTCTCATCATTTCTTGCAGTTTTACAATTGCTAGAAGCATGTTGCTTAATAAACGCTTCATATTTCGATTTCAGTTCATCTAGCTGAAATGCGAATTTCAACTGTTCATCAAAAAATCTTTTAGACTACGATCAAACGAAAAGACATTACGCGACATTCACTTCTCGTCTGAACTTTGCGATCAGTCATTTCTGTTATTGAATTCAAAGATTTCTTGGAAGATAAATGGTGAAGTGACAAGGAGTAAGAAATAAGTAGAACATCAGCTTTCACTGTAAAGAACAATTGAAGTCTAACCTTTACATTGAGAATTTTGATTTTCAATTGCGTAACTTGACAGTTGAAACAAATAGAATTTCCTGGCGATGCTGGTAACCAAATGTTCTCCATTAGTTCTGAAATTATTGAATTAATGATAATGTGAGGGAAGAGAACAGGCTATATCATATCAGATCAGTTCATATGTTGTCTTTCTGTTGCTTGAACTTAAATTCAACACCACCTTGTTTGTGAAGTTGATCAAACAATCAATGAAAATTTTAGAAATTCACAGATTCTCAATTAGATGAGGTCGAGAAATAAGTCTAATTTGGCAGACATTTCTAAGCGATTTTTGCTAATTACTGTGAAACTATCGTCTATGCACAGATAACAAGTTATTTTTGCAAAAACATTTTATTAGTACACTGTAAAATGTGAGAATTATAATGAACCTTCCGGAAATTCAAAAAATTTTTGATTTTTTAAGTGGAGGCACCCATAAAATAAATCAAAAAATACTAAATAGTTTTTGTTCATGATTTTCGGAATGCATTACTTATTATTGAAATTATAAGCTTTTTATTTAGGCCAGTAGAAAGAAAATGAAAGAATAAATAGAAAGCATGGATTTGATAATTCGTTAACTGATACCTATTGGTATCAATCAGTGGATATCTACTGATAATCTATTGATATGCAATGCTGCTCGAACACGAAAACTAAAGCAGTTGTTTAGCAAATATCATCACTTCGTCCGTGTCGTGTGCTTTACTCACTGGTAATAAAGTTTCACGTATAGATTGGAAGCTCGAATTTAGAAATGAATTGAACTTTCAGAAAGTCAAACAACAATTCGAAGTATTTCTACCAAATTGGAAATAATAATATACGATTAAATAAATGACAAGCCTAAAGAGATGCAAAGATGGCGGCACTCATACTGACAGGAAAAGATATTCAAATAGCAACAGTGGAAACTTTCTAGAAGTGAAGATGATGAAGTGATCAAAATCTGCACGGCAAAACTGACGAAAAACTAAGTGAACTTTTTGGTTTTCTTTTTGGAAAAACTAAGTGAAGAGCTTTTTATTCTCGGATATCATATGGCCGACTTCCTGATATTGATCACATATTCTTTATTTTAACTTTAACACTTAATTGAAGTTGAAATCTGAGTAACAATTTGGAATTAACTCTAATAGAATCAAATTTTGAATCCGTAACATTTCAAACAATATTTTTCATTTTGTATTGTGTATAACGAATTAATGCTTCTGAAGATCTCAAAATATAGATAAGCTTTCCGTATAGATCATGTTCCAAATCATACAATTTCGCTTCACGAGCTGCAAAACAAACAACTGCTAAATCTCTTTTTTTCCTTTTTATTCTCAAATGATATCATTTAACTTTTAATTGAAATAGACTTTGAATTCTTATCTTACTTTTCAAATTTTGAACTTACCTATACTTATACTGGTGCAAAGACGCATCAAACGACTTGGATCGCCCAGTTCACGGAATGTTAATTCGAATGGCTTTGTCATTAATATGTCGCGTAACTTAAAGCTAAGTAAATATACCATTGCAAATGTCATTAGCAATGACCTGTAATTATTTCATTGATGAATGAAAGAGTTTTGAGTGACGACAAATAAATTCATACTGCAATACATAGGTGAATAAATCATCCTCGATTGTACATCTGAATTTGATAAGAACGCAAGTTATTTCTCCCACAACAATCAAAAAAAGAAAGGAAAAAACATGACACCACTAAAATAATTAAAATATTTAAGGTCGCTTAACAGAAACACGGATCAAAATAGTTAGATATACAATATAAGTATCATATAAAAACTTGAAAAGTAATTCATTAAACACTCTAATTAGTAAATGAATTGCTGATTTTGCGCGAAAAAATGAAATAATCAAGAAATTAGTTACAATAGAAAGATATAACATACGGAGTTGAGATATTTAGAAGTCGCAGATAGCTCGAAGATACTTTTGAAACAAAGAATAAAAATTGCGGTGCATCTGCTGCCCCAATTACAGATCCATCATGACCAAGAGCATACTGCTCCAGCGTGACAATATGCGGTATCGGAATTCCTTCTATAGATGTTGTACAGTCTGGTTTTAGCACTAGTCTGAAATCAATACTTTTAGTAAAATTGAAAATATAGCAGCGAAAACACTGTAATTTACTGAAAATTACTCCGGCATACCGTCATTAATGCGAAATATTCACGTATTGCACTATTTTTCTTCAACGTACAAAAACACTGAGAATAAGTGGTAAATATGAAGGGATATATAAGTGAAGCTAGCAAATCCTTCAGCTTGAAATAACAATAACGTAGTCGGTTATTATGCACACTAACCTCGTCATATATTTAAATGAAAAATTGAAATAAACGAAACGATGTCTAAATTGTTCTTCACCAGTAGTTGGATTTTCATACATTAAATCGCCGTTGGGAACAGTAATCAGCGGACGAATTATCTCCGAAATGTCCATTTCGAAGGAATTCGAGCAATTTCTTGATTTAAGCACCTAAATAAAAACAGACATTTAATATACTGTGTATCTTCGAGAGGGACTTGGAAATGAAGTAGCAGGGTTTCATGGCTAACATCTGCAAATCGTTGCAGCTCTTGCAGTTCCATTTCCATTTCCCACTCACGAGCAGTTTCCAACGGCGTAGTATCTGTTTTTTTAAGCAAATTATCTAAAATTATAAAATAAATATTTTTCATTTGCTTCTTCAACAAAAATAAATCACTTTAGACGGTAAGTTTTAGAAAAATTTTTAAAAAGTTCTTATTCTATTACATCTTAGAGATGTTGCAAAACTGGGAAGAGATAATTGATAATTATCAATACAACAGTCATATCTCAATGGATTCAAACAGATACGGTCGTTATGAATTTGGAGTTTAAATATCTGAAAGTAGTATGATGAAATCGAGAGTAGTGGTACCCTTATGTTCTTTGATACGCATTCTGCGCAGATAAATTCGTGATTTCAGTTTCAAGCTATTGGTGGACTTGTTCGCCAGTTGTATCAATTGTGCTTCCCATCCTGGATGAACATAGTGAATCATACCTCGAGGGGGTAATGTAGCCTAGAAATATTATTTTAATCCGGTTTCTGAAGTTTTTCCACTTCTTCCACAAATCATTAGCTTGCTTAAAACGATTACTAACAAAATTTATTCCTTAACAATTGTGAACAAAAAATAACTGTTATTTTGTAAATTGAAATGGAACAAGAATTCAAACAGTAGAACTGTATCTCTTATCAAAAAGAGGTCAAAGAAAGCACCTTAACAATAGTTTCTGCACCGAGTGACTTTATAAAATTTTGCCCATATATATCGAAGGCGAAATATTTGATCAAATAATTGTACTCCTGATCGCTGATCAATGGTAAATCTTCCAGATGACACTCATATAATATCTACAACAAAATACTCTCTCAGAATAAAGCTTACAGTACGTTCTTAAAAAAGAGAAAAAAGGCTCTAAATATGCTTTTTATAATTTATAGTCAAAGTCCAGTAGAAGAATTACCTGTTAAGACACTAACTATATTACTAACTATATTGCATATACTTAATAGTTTTGAAAAGCATTTTCTGTATGTAGAGAGAGGAGTAAGGTAATAAAATAGGAGAATTAAATTTCAAAAAAAGTGGAGAAATATTAAATTTTTGCAAAGGAAACTGTAATCTAACAGGTTGTTGATCGATCCTCAATGTCAGTACCATTTGGACAGGAAGGAAAATGCCAACAAACATCTAAAAACAAAGCTACAGGTAGATTTTCTTCTTTTTAAACAATTACATTAATCCAAACAAAATTAATATAATTTTAATTGCAAAGTTGAAATCAATGAGTAAAATTTTTGTATTATGTCATTTCTGACTTTGAAATCAGACTTGTGAAATAGTTAAACATGTTTGTCTCAATTGAAGTACTGAGATCATGCAATGAAATGATGAACTGTTTAACTGATTGGTCATTTCATCTCCAGCAGTTGCAGGTCACTGAATTTAATTTTTTTCAAACCGACATAAGTAAATCTGTTATTCTGACTACACGGAAAAAAGCTCACGTTTTCAGATATGAATAGAATTAGCATAACAAGAATGACAAATACTGCAACGAGTATTCCGCCTCCCAATAGTACCTTAACTGAAATTGAAGTCAGTTCCGCACGCTTCCTTGGATAGAACTGAAAATAACTTTTTTTTTGTCTCTCTCTCCCTTTCGACATTGTGGAGGGTAATCTAAAGCTGAAGAGGGATAATGAGTGTAGTATGAAATTTCATTGCAAATGCTTTGGGCAAATGAGAAGTTCAAGCTAAAAGGATTGTTTAATCGGCAAGCGCAAAAATTTGATAATTAACGCCAATGGTTTTTTGGATAGGCTGATTTTCGGATTATAGACTTTGATAAAAATGCAATGAATTACCAGAATTTCTTGAATGGACCAATTAAATGTTATTTAGTAGTAAGTAAAGCAATATGCGAAGTGAAATAAAATGAATTAAGAAATTTAAAAAGATAAACAAACCGTCTCCAGTTTTCTCATGCCTTTAATAAAGTATAAATAATAATTAATTGTTTTGAGAATATAGAAGTCTAGTAGAGTTAAAGTTGTTGATGTGAATGTCCAATCAAGAATTGTTGCTATTTCGAAAACCGGGACAGTGTAGAAATATCTGAAAAACGAAATGATCCATAACTGAAAGTGAGGCAGAAGAATTTGGTGGCTAATCTTCCTTTATTTCAATAGTAATTCAACAATATCATAAATGTTATCCGCCTCTACGCATATCCAACGAAACGTGAAAGAGTGATATGCTGTTAATAGAAAGCATTTCAGGATCCGGAAAAATTATTGCATTAGCAGTTCGAGTCATTACGGAAATGAGAGAGACTGAGACGACAGAACACAAATACGAGAGGGAAAATAACTTCACTAATTAATCACTTTGGTGTTTAATAAATGTTAGTGCAACAAACCCGACATATAAAGCCCAGCTTATTGGATTTGATTTCATCATCACATCGCCAACGATAAATTTTGGATAACCATCTCGTACTTGAAATGCACTAGAAAGCATGTGTATACCACGGGCGATATACCACACAAATAGACCAGCCGTCATCCGGCGATTCTCATCTCTATAATTCGCACTGACAAAATAAGTAACGTATGTGGAGTGGAAAAGTAGTAAAACTAGTTCACTGTAATAGATAAGGGGTGAATGAATATGCGATGATCAATCAATATAGATATGTAATACTTAAAATACTAAAGAATATGACTATATAAGACCTAGATCTAATTTCAACACCTTGTGAAATCACTCATGCCAACATGCAGTATGACATATTCCTTATGTTAAACATTTTTTCAATAAACTGAAAAAATTCACATTTCTGGTGAAATTAATAATATTATGAATATGTAAGCATGAATTCCAATAACTTCAACTACCAAATACGCAAATTTTATTCGTATTGCTCGCTTCAGATAAATTATTCGATCTAATATAATCTATAAAATTAAAAGAAGATTTTACTATTATTATAATAATTATATCAGCCATACTTTCCATTCTGCAGCTTTATACTTTATCATGTATGCTTCAGGTGCTGCGAAAGTTTTTAATTTTATAGATCCAAACCTAAGACAAAAATAAGTTAAGAAGTACCGCTATCGATACACAAAATTACTTCTTAAACTTACCATGCCAATACTTATCATAAAATAGTAAACAAATGTGTCTGGCAACAAGCTACTTTTACTCTCCAATAATGTAAATGCATCTCGTCGTGCCAAATCAAAATTGGAAAAATTAATAATCATTGTGATAAGAGCAATTAAATCAGACGAAATCATCCACGGATAATAGTCGGAATGAGAACGTTGTCGTAATGTTAAAATATCCAATAACATAGTCCATAAGCAACATTTCTTATGATCTGAATCTCATATCATCACAAAAATACATTTCATACTTTTTCAAATAAACGTATTAAATGCGTTAAGGATTGAATTTCAGTTCCCTAATCCTCACTTTTATTAATTGCATCCTTAAGGGAAGTTTCTGGATAACAAAACATCTCTGCTGTAAACCATCTAATGTTTCAGCGCAAGTATCCTATGCATTGTTTCATTAAACAAACAAAAATTGTACATCACGGCTTAATCATAAAATTTTTTGCAGCTGAAGTGAATGAGAATTAGTGTAGTGAAGCACTTTCGGATCAGAAGGAAAAAGAAACGAACCTTCGTTCCGTAGCAATTGTGTACTCGACGCATACCAAAAACCATTTCGCTAAAATCATAAACAATGAAATTCGTAGGAAAACAAAGATGAAATTGACAGGCAAAAATATTATAGCTTAAGCAAATGGGAGAGATATCGGGACATTCGGCCTTCATGAATCGGAGAATTAATATAAAAAGAATAGGTTATTAGTTTACTTTCATATTGTGACGATGAGTGAAGAGGACGAGGACAAGAAGGCAAAATATGGCAACTGAAATTGGTTCACCAGCGATACCAACAAATCGTCCAACCATTGCCATACTCCACCTGCCACATCTCATCCATTCTTTGCATAGCCACGGTAGAGAGGTATATTTAAAGCAAACGGATAATATGATCATCGTCTGTAATCATCTTCTGTATGGATTCATGAGGCATGAAGAAATTGTAATATTGACTTCAAAAAGTTTCAATCATCACCTGCACGTAAAAAATGGCAATAGTCCAAAGTAGACGACGTCTCTGTTCAGTGATAGCTCCCCAAAAGAAGACAAGTATTGCGAGCGGAAATGTAAGTAAGCAAGCAGCTTGGCCATGCGCAACAATTATTACCAGATAGCATAGCAAGGCTGTATTACAAATCAGAAATGTTCCAATTGCATTCAGCAAACGCCAAGGTAATGGTAACCTTAACCAGCGATGATGTACTTCATTCATGTACCTGCAAGCTGGTTATCCTTAATTTAAAGTTAGCAAAAACGAAATGAAATTTAAATGTGAATAAACTAACGCTCTATTCTGTGGTGTCAGTTACTTAATGCTAAATAAAATAAAGGAACTATGAATTAATTACTATACCATACGTTAATTGGATGCGTTAATTTATCACAAGAGGGCATAGTAACGCTTAATAGGTTACCTGATAATGTCTCTGGAATTGGTAACCAAACAGATCTCATTTCCAAGATTGCACTTTTCGAGTTTAGCTAATGAATTTTGTGAGGCCAAACTTAGCTCCTGAAACGATCTCGGAGAAACTTTCAAAGCTAATGATAATAACTTTCGCTCATAAATTCGTTTACCTATGCATTAAATGTCTTTTAGCAGTACAAATTAAAGATACCTTTGGGAGTTTCTCCAACAATAGTCTCTTCTCTTCATTGATAACAAAGCGAATGTAACGATAGCCAAGTGTTTTACGAGCCAACCAAAGAGCCCAGGTTGAAAGTAAAGCGGAGATTGTAATATATGATGCCTAAGAATACTATCTATCAAATGTTGTTGTTGCAAAAAAACTGTCGTCAATTTGGTTTGATTTCAGCAGCAAATTGTTCAAGTTAAAAAATTGAACCGCAAAGTATTAACCTGCGTTTTCTTACTCTCTTTTATCCTACCATCTTGGCTAATTTTTGCTTGCGATGCAAATCTGAAAATAAAATAATGAATTAATTAATAGGGAAAATAAAAGAGAAAGGGAGAGAATTCTTTTTTGGCTAGAAATTCTTACTGAAGAAGAGGTAGTAATTTGAGGGAAAAACGGGAAAGCCCACATGTAATGTAGTGATTTCCTGTTTTCCTTAAGGTTGGCTAATCAGGAATGATTATGTCTTCACGATGATCATCCTATAAGATGGCTTTCCTGTTTATGTTGCTCTCTGAGTTTATCAATTTTGATGTTGCTATTTGAATTTACCAATTCTGACGTGGTTTTAGGAAGAGAAATGTTTTAGTATAATATCACTAATGTCATAAGCAAGGTGCTATTGAATCAGATGATCGCTTTGTTAAAAGGATTCATTGCAATCAATCGCCTCTTTACCTCATATAAACAGTATGGATTAAATTGAATTAAAATATTACGAATGACTGCTAAACGTTGCTTCCTCCACATTCTCTACTGCCGAATCTACCGTATGCAATAAATTTTCATTCCATCCACGTATTGCTAAAACATTCGAGAATAGTTTGCTTTTTTTTAATTGGCGTGTCTGCCTGAATTTGTTTTTGAAGTACTTCGATATAGAAAAGTTTAGCACATTGTAGTTAGCCATTTATCAACTGATTATCAACAAAAATATAGCATTTTGAAAGACCTGAAGACATTTCTAAAAGTTTTTTTGGACTAAGAAAATGAAAGCATTTGATTTAGTAAAAAATTCGAAAAAATATCACTCTGCCAAAGAAATAAAAAAATGTTAGTACAAATATGTAATTGTATCACTGGAAGTGGCCAAGTAACCTTCAGAGTAAAACTAACATTCAACAAACCATTCTCCAAAAGGTAAATTGAGCTTTGCCATAGCTCCGACACTACGTTTTATCTTAATCAAACGACGACGATCTTGTCGTTGATGATAAGTCATTGCTTTGTAAATTAACTGAGCTTGAAGTACCACACCTCTAAAATGCTCCAATGAATGATCTAAAAGAGTAGCCGAAATTCACTACCACAACATTTTCTTGCAAAAATTTTCACTCTTTTGCATTTCATTTTCAGTCCTCCTGGCAACCACTTCCAGAATAATGAACAAAGAAGATCGCAACGTAACAGAATTTTATGAAAGATTCAGAAGTTTCAAAAACGAAATGCGAGAAATGTACGTTCTAAAGAAAAAGCTTGCCTGTAACATACAATTCGATCAGCTCGTATATCAATGACAGTACGTTGAAAATGCCTAAAATCATAAAATTCCACTTCTTTCTGAGTAATAAAATTGGGACATCCAATTGTAGAAAATTTGAAAAATAGCAAAGTATTTTATCATTGTGTTACATACCAACTGCTAATCAGTCGAAGTTGAAGAAGAAGTGCTGCGAAAGTCAGCACGTCAAAGAGAAAGCTATTTACGCTTAATTCTCCATAGGACACTTAAAAAAACGAATAAATTTCGCATATTAATATCTTAAACTTATAGAGTTATTATAAAAAAGAATGGAAAATTCTTCCTTAAGAATATGAATAATTTCCAATAAGTTGTACTAAAATACAAATAATTAGTAATAAATAATTCCTGGCAGGTAATAATTTCGGAAAACATCTCTGAGCTAATTTGTCCTTTTCCTACAAAACTGCAATTTTACGATCTATTCTACACAGTTTAGAAAGGAAAAGATATACTTATGTTATCTTCGAAAGAATTTGAAAAATAAGATAGCATCACACGAAACGAATTAAAACTGATTGAATGTTTCGTTTTGTCATATATTGAAAAATATTCTATTAATCGATCACCGATCTAAAAACATTCCACACATTGCCTTATACAGATTAAGTTTGGAAAAGACATTTAAACCTAAAGGTGTTTACTATCACGTAAATATACTACGTTTTTCATAGTTTGTCAAAAGATTGTTTCTCTTTTTTGGAGAGGATTGACCAAAGTATAATAAAATAATCTGATAACATACACTTCAGCCTTCTCCCGTGAGTTATTTGTTATCGTACATTACTGTCATTAAAAGTACCTGACTAGAAGAGGTAATCAGATCAGTGGCCTTTCATAGAGAGTATCCAAAAGCGCTTCTGGCAGAATATAAGTTAATTTGAATTTTAATTTAATTAAAAAATAATCATACTGGTGCCGCAATACGTAGAAAAACTGCAGCAAGAAGGTAAATTGCTATTAGACGCCATTTTCGGATAAAGACAGCTGGATGTGAAAGATAAAGGTCGGCACCACGCCAGAGATTAAGAAATGCAAGGATGATAAGAACTGCTGATAAGGTCGGTGATGATAGACGTATTCCATTTGATAGCACAAGCAATAATACAATCCAATGATAGTAGGAACATATACACCGCTTTAATTCATCCAATATCCTAATATTGAAATAAATAATGAATATTTAAGTTTTTTTAAATTACAACGGTAATGTAATAATGTTGCTAACTTGAGATGGGTGGAGAAAAAATGAGGCGTAGGATTACACTCGAGGGATTCATTTCGATGAAGCACTAATAAAATGCCGTCATTTGATCCACCACTAGCACTGTCTCCTTCCAGACGCTACAATTAATTATTCAAAAATAACACTGCAAAATTGAAGTATTAATATGGCGCTAATTGTTAAATTCCAATATATTTATTAAAATTTATGAGAAATATTTGATATTAGCTATTCTATTCCCGTTTAATACTCCGTGATTATGAAGTTATAGCCAATTAATTCTGTAAGAACAAAAGAATGCGTTTTTCAAAATATTTCAATGCATTAATTGAAATCCTACTCAGATAATTTTCGCAAGTTTTGTTCTTTTTCTAAAGAATAGATGAAATAACAAAGGGTTCCTCCCCCTCCTCTTACTTGCACTCATTGCAGTCAATGTTACCTCAATTTTGAAATTGTGATATTGTATGATGGAAACGCTAAGGTTGAGAAAGTAGCAATAAATGGCGTATGATGATTTCCTCTGTGAACTAGCTGTATATTGTCCATTGTTAATGAAGGCAAAATATGGGGCGTAGTCTGGATGTATAGGTATTTCTGAAAATTAGTCTAAAGTAATTCAAGTAGTAGAAGAGTTAATAACAGACACCTACCTATTCAATAACTTTTCAGCTTAAAGTTTCGATGAAGCACTAATAAAATGCCGTCATTTGATCCACCACTAGCACTGTCTCCTTTCTGCCTAAAATTTTTATGGGAATCTTGAACTAGTGAATCAGTTGGTAACTTTTTATTTACCTGCTAAATTTCAGATTGCTCACTGTCAGGGAATTGATATATCAATGAATATAAAACAATTATCCTACAATCACGAACGACCTTGTTAGTAAAAATCGACTGACTGTTAGCAAACATAAAATTGATGTTCATCGTTTACTTAATTACGTCACGGTTTTATAATCTAACTTGTCGGAATAGTCCACAAAATAACATAGTCAATCCTTACCATAATAACATTTACCAGGTATGGGACCAATATATGCAAGCAATGAGTAGACAAAGACAATTAAGTGATAACAGACAAAAATTAAGAATATACGTCGAACACGCCATCGACCTATTAGCAAACCAATCACCAAGCCTATCACTGATAATAACGATATCACATTTGAAGCCACAACTGCTGAGAGAAGGACGAGAGTCATATACAACTGAAGTTCAAGTATTCCATATGAGGCAATCAGTTCAGTTACGGAATCATTTTATCAATTCAATTTTCACTCTTATTACTGTATTGGCATTATGTGTTTGTCAAAAAGATATGTTTAACCTTATTGGTATGCTAAACTTTACTTAAGTTACTCTGTCACAGCATTATTTCAAACTCACTTCCATTCCCTAGAACTCAGTCATAATAATTAACTTCACTGTACAATTTAATATCCATTGTAATCTGCAAGTTAAGTAATTCAGTAAAAATAATTTCAGAGTTTTAAAATATTTTGTATTATTAAGAGACTCTCCGATATCATTTCTACTTAAGGAATGGTCTAGCGGAAGTAAATATGACTCATCGTTGTTACTTTTAAATGCCATTTACCTCATAACCAAATTTGTATAGAATAAAATTTGCATAGAATTTAATGAAATAAATAATTCCATTGTCAGCATTAATGCAATTGACGTCCGGAAATGGCAAAGCTGGCAGTGGTTGCTTGTAGCATGTCGCATACATTTTCCTGATATGTTGAAGAGAAGAGCGTACGGTGAGAGTACACACACAAACTATCGGAGCCTGAAAAATCTCAAGGAACAACAAAAATGATCTCTGAATTAAGCGATAATCTCATAAAGCTTTCACACAAAAAACTAATGGCTGAAAAAAAGGTTCATTGTTAAAATGGAATTTCAGATGTTAATAAGGTTAGGTGGTCTTACTAAATTATTATAAGTTATGCAAAAAGCAGTGAGCAAAAATTGAAATAATGCTTGCAGGACAAACCAGAGCCGGTTTAGTATCATCAGAAATCAATCCGACCCAATACAACCACTCTACCAAGTGAGGAGTGTTGCAGAAATCCGGATAATCAATGAAACCTTCATATGCATCATATATTAGCTTAAAGATGGTGATAGCTGACACATAATAAGTGATAAGGACACAGATAATTTTTTTGACTGCTGTTAGCAGTGGGATGAGTAGCAGTACTGCAACTAAGAACATAGGCAAAGCAATGAGTGATACCTACAACAATTAAAGTTCCGTTCATTTTCATTTCAATGAAAATCGATTTTGGATTACATTGTTTATCATTTGAAAAGAATAATTCTGTAAATAAGTGAAACAATAGAAGTCGAGTGGTAAGCAAGCGTGCAATTTAATAAATGTGCTATTTTGAGTTAAAAATAAATTAAAAGTAAAGGAGAGAGAGAGGTAGAGATGGAAGACTTGGACATAGAATTATTCTATGACATAAAAGCTTTGTATCGCTCTTTTTCAAATTTGTTAGCAAATTTACCCTGTGAATGGCGCAAAATGCAAGTGAAAGTGCGCATGAAATATCGCTCAATCGTATACAAGTGATTAGTAATATTCTTCCAAAATCTTGCATCAAAGCAGAACAAAATGGTGTTAGATTTACTGTAAAAGAAAAAGCAAAGTTTGCAATTTCAATTTTACACAATTAAGCAAATAATTTAAAAATAAAAACTTAGGTGAGTTCTAGTAAGAAGAATACCCTTGTAGTTCAACGAGGTGAGATCTATGAAAACACACAGAGTGGTTAACATAAGCAACATGGATACGATCATATAGTGCCATACGATATTTGGTGTCACTGAAGAAAAAAAGAAAAAATAATGCAACACATTCCATTGCGTAATACTATGATGAATATTACATTATAGATTTTGCATTCATCTTCTACCAGCTAAATTTCTTTTTCAACGCTTAAACTGTTGTTCAGTGTACTGCAATACTTTGAAACAGGTGCACAGATCGGTTTCATTACCCAAATTTGAGATGATTGTTTTGGATTAGGGTTTTAGCTGATGTGATTTGAAGTGAAATTTTTAGACGTCCTGTTTAATGGTGGAACAGAGAAATTATTTGAGGAATGTATTCATTCGTGCTTTACAATAGGAGAATGAATATCACTCAATGACAACTCAACTTGGTTGCAAAATTTTGATTTTGAAAAGAAAAGTCTAACATTTGCTATGCATAAGTTCAGTAGTTCTAAAAGAAATAAAAATGATTTTTCAATTACGTTTTTCATTTCTGATCGAAATCTCTGTTACGATAACATAAGTCACACATTGACCATAATCATTCAGTTTTTCCTACCACAAAATTTTATTACCTATTTAATGAATACAGTAAATACTTGTGTGATGTGAGGTTTACTTATACACAATTTTTGATTTTTAATGACTTTAAGAAAACACTACCTCGGTACTCTGCAGCTAATGGACTAAGCAGAATATCGCTACAGTTAATTTCATACTTTGCAATGTATCGATCGATTAGCAAAATTAAATGAGTTAGTGTTAATGTGATCAATATATACCATAAAAAAGTACTACAATTCAGGAAAAAAGTCATTGATGTCTGAAAAATTTTAAAATATCAAGCGTTCTTAGTTCCAATCTAAAACGCTTTGAGACTAGCACTTTGGTTGAATAACACCAAATCATCTCTCATTAAGTGGAAATAGCATCGATTGAGTAAGTAGCACTGAGTAAACATAGACCCGACAATTAAGTTTAATTAAAATAAAATTACATATGATATTTCACTTGGCTGTAATAATTTTATCATAGAAATTGTAGATGGTAATCGTGAAACTGTGATGAATGATTCCAAAGTAATTAAAAAAAGGAAAGGTCACCTGAAAAATGATGCAATATGTGATGAAAAGGATAAAATAAATGAGAGCAAAAATACTCTGATCGATAGTAACTGTTGTGATACCAAACACAACGACTGTTATCACATAGATAATACATTTTAACATAAAATGAACCAGAGACTCCGCCATCTATCAACCAATCAGCAATAAACTGCGATTTTCAAATAATTACAACAATTATTTCTTATTTATCGCAATAAAATGAAGAAAAAGTAACCAATTAAACAATTTGTAGGATAAAATAGCTAAAAAGGAATACCGTAGTCTGCGATGAGAAATGAATTTGCAATCCATACGAGATGATAAAATTAAACAAGTAGGTACTCTGTGGGGCCTTAATTAGTTAACATTTAATTGAACCAAAGTATTTGAAATGTTATTTTCCGTTGTATAATAATGTTATCATTAATATTATCCCATCTTGAAAGATTAATGAAGTTAGACTAAGCTCAATGCGATTATGGCTGATTGATATTTGTTAACAAATAGCAACTTCCCCTTTCTTTATTGTCTATTTCAAAATTGAATTACCTTTTTCGGGTGAATTTCGCTAAGCTGTTATAGAACAAATTACACATAAGGATGGAAATTTTATGGAATTAGTTCAGTTAATCATTTTGCTCTCAAACCTTGATTAAAATATTTCGGCTAGCCAATATCTTTAGCGAGGATGAAACGGAATGAGATTAGATGATTAACAACTCAGCAACCTGTCTGGAACTTAATTTCATTTTGAATAACAGTTTCCTCCCCAGACTGCAAGATTCTTTATGAAATAAATCTAAGAGAAAAGTAATTTCCTAATTGCAGTCTGAAGTCCGAACTTCTTCGCCTTTAAGTAGAAGTTTCGAATTTCAGGTATACCAGCATATGGTACACACGATTCAACCTACAAAATTTATTAACGCAACTGCGAGATATTCTTTAAGTAATTATGCAATCTAAAGAGCGGTCATTTACTTGCCATGTTACGAAACCACCATTCTAATCACCCTATTTGTGGTAGTGTTCATTATCTGTCAACAGTTTCTAAGGAATAAAGAGTTACCTGCAATGTATATATTCGGAAAAATGATAGACGTCGAACAAAAGACAAGATGAGAGAATATTTTCATAAAAGATTCTTTTATGAACAAATTTATGGTTTTAAGCTATATTAAAATAAATATATCACCAATCAGTACAGGAGACGATATAAAATATGCAAACCAAAGCAAATGACAATTTAAGGAACGTTAAAGAAAGACTAAACATTTCCAGCTGTTCTAGCACTTTATAAACAATAAGCTATAAAGGACGATATCGTACAGTGGTCATGTTCAATCTCATACACTCAAACTTTTATTATATCGGCAATAACTATTTAATTCATGGGATAAGTTAAAACCCAGCAATTCCCTCAATTCTGACATTGTATCATGCGCCTTTTTTTCAGCTCTCTGAGTGCCAAACAACAAAACATCTCGAATTAGTTGCGGTTCTCGGAGTAGACATTCATATTTCTCCCGAAACGGTGCAATGTGAGTATCGATTTTTTCTGCCAAACATGATTTGAATTGTTTCGTATCTAAATTGGCGCATTCATCGATTACATCTTCGACAGTCAAACCAGTAGCTAAGGAATAAAGAGTTACCTGCAATGTATATATTCGAAAAAATGATAGACGTCGAACAAAAATTTGTCAGAAAGACAATAAAATCAGCAAATCTGCGATTAAATGTAGTGAAATACATAGATATTAGATGGCGGATAGATTCATAAATCTTTAGAATCGGAAATTACAGATATCCTCAAATATTATTTTCTGAAAATAGAATCTCTGTCACAGCAACTTTTTCCCTCTTCACATAACAAAGACTTAAAAATAATTTCCATCAGTAATATTTTTAAAAATGAGTGCAAAACTCACCAGGTTACTAATTGCAGGGCGCTCTTCCGGTTCATAAGTAATGTTGGCTTGCGAGTCGCTCAAGGCTTTTGCACACTTCTGAGCAATTATTTCCTTCGTATCGCTGATTAGAATGCGCGATCGATCGTTACCAACTGATTTACTCATCTTTTTCGTTGAATTTTGCAAGCTTTTTAAACGTGCACATTTAGCACTTATCTGAAGAATTTGAAAAAGGCTCTGTGTAATTCCATCTACTAATGAAATGTTTTCAAATCTACTGGTGAAACGTTTTCTCTCTCCGCAACATTCAATTATATCCGCACTGTTAAATCCAATTTTTAAAATTTCGACCTATCGCAAAGAAAAAACTGCACTAAACTATTTTATAAATTCCGTGATGTGAAGAATATCTTTCTCATCTACAACCTCCATTGAGGTACGCAACAACTTCAACTGAGAGTTTAAATCAATCTTCCTAAGGACAAAAACGTTAAATTTAACCTGAACTGGAACTGGGAAGAAATCGCAATGAAGAACGGCATTACACTTGGCAGCCAAATCTCTCATCAAAAGCATGTGCTGAGTCTGATCGTCTCCAACTGGCACATGAGTTCCTTTATACAGTAATACATCGGCTGTCTGCAGGATAGGGTATAATTGCAGATTCACAGGAATGTCACCCTGCCTGAACCTGAAGTGATAAAAGATCAAGTAAACAAACGAATGGGGATGCTTTTCTAAAATAACAAAAGATTAAATCCGACTATTAATTATTTCAGACTTAGTGGATCTACATAAATTTCAGTCCTCTTAAAATCATTATATTTACTTCTAAGAAAAGCTATACTTGCTGTCAGTTCGTGAGACCGACAAAGAACCTAAGAAATATTCCCCACCTATATACTAAACATTTGATGGAAAAGCAACGCAAACTTAACATATTGAAACTTTTCAGATGCACATTCGTACATTTTTTTGTGCTTACAGCGAGAATATAATTATCATTTTTGGAAAAATGGAATCATTACAAGGAGAACATAATCCGTGAAGATCAAAGTTATGCTTCAAGTTGTTTTCAAAACATGCAAAAACGAACGCAGCTGATTTATCTTTATATTGCGGCATTCGAGTAAGCCTGGCAATAGTCTGCAAGCTTCCCAGTATATACATTAAGTTAGTATGATCAGCTACTCTGCTCTGCTGGAACAAAATTGTCTTTTCTGGATCCAGTCCACAAGCTAGCAAACTCGCGGCCATTTTTAAAATGTTATTTCTCATCTGTAAGTAAGTGTTTGAAGTTCATACAGTAAGCCATCTTTTGAGAAATTGATGCTAACTTGTGTCTAGCACGAACATGCATCAAGGACGACACATACAGTGCTACTCCAGCAGTTCGAACAATCTATTGCGGTGTGCTACAATTCTGTTCACTTTATTCACACCGGAAGAAGTTTAAATGTATAAAGAATAAGATCAAAAAGAGTTAGAGCAAAAGATTTTTACCGAATGTGATTCACTATGATGCTCGTGAAAATGTTAAATTTCATGACTAGTAAAGACAAATTTGCATGTGATCCTCTCAGGCCACAAGCAGTTAGCTTACTTCCAGAGGATTAACGAAACCCATTGAAATCGAATGGTAATCAGCAATAGAAAGATACATTTGTTTTGAGCTGCCATCCTGAAAAAATGGGTCACTTTTTTAATACGGAATAAAGATGCAATCATAAATAAACTGGCGGAGTATATGTAGAAAAAAAACTTGTAAAATAAATAAGGAAACAAACATTTTGTAAATTGATCCAGTGCTGGATGAAGCCGAAATAATTACCCAGATGTGGAACACCAGTTGGTTGGATACCAGAGACGTAAATTACTGGAAAATGCTTATTTTCCGATTTTGCTTTAATTGATGATGAAAATCGAAAAATTCTTTTTTCGAATGCCCATTTCGCATTTTCGCATGACAATTTTTTCAAAATCATTGCAGAAACATTCATAATCATTGCCTAAAAAAGATTAAAAGACTGGCAGACTAAAAAAGCAACAAAATGTGTATAACATTGACAAAAACCGGTTTTCCATCTTTCAAAAGAAAATCTGTTATTGAACACCTTGTAAAGAATAAGTAGTTCCTTCTCAAATAAATAAAAACCAGAAAATGAACGAAAAATGTCATACCAATCATAAATTCAATAGTGGCACCACTCGACTTTGATGAAATCCTTCTCGACACTGTGGACAAAATGCTAACGCACTGTTAGTGGCAGTAAACTGTATGTGCTTTAAAATGCAACTCCAGCAGAATAAATGTCCGCACGGAATGCAACTTGGAGGTTTATTGTATTGCCAACAAAGTGAACACCGGAATGAATTATATGGAAGCTACAAAAAGGATTGTTAAATTCGTAATACTAATAATAAGCTTATCATAATAAATGAAATCACTTAATCAAAAAATGTACGTAATTGCATGCTAAATGTGATGTCTTAGAAACCGATATCTTGATGACTGTTGTTTAAGTAATTATCGAATTTCAACACTGGTTCCTTCCTCGAAGAAATTTAACAAACTCAAATAATCTTTAAGTAGAAATAATCAGTTTACATAACATGTTTACTTGCTCTTCGAAAAGAATATCACCACAATATAGAAAGTAATTTACTAGATCGTCTTCCTCTTCCGATATTTCAGATTCGGACAACTGTATGAATTCAGCAACTGCTTCCTCACTACGCTGTCTTCTCAGTTCGTCTTTAATCCAAATTGCTGCACTTGAAACAATTTGTGCAATATTTACCGCTCCAAAGAGACGAAAATAAGATAAAGCCTGCAAATCGTTCCTCAAAAACTTCGCGTTACTCATTTGGCTTTCTAGTCCAGCTACTTCAACAATGGGAATTGATTTTTCTTAAATCCTATAATTCTAAAAGTGACGATTTTTCAAAACATAAGGACACATCGTTTCTTTTTTTTCAGTTCTAAATTTTGATTATATAGAGTTGGTGAATCTTAATTAATAAAATGTGCCCATAAAATCCACCTGATAATTTGACTGCGCTCGAAACGAAACGTACTGTAAACCGAGCAGACGCTTTGAAATATAATAATAGGTTCCAAATAAATAAAACAATGCCAAGTTCAAACGATACAGCACTGGAATACCATTATGCCTGGAAATAATGGTATTTATTGTCTTACCCTGTTTGCTTGAAATTATCTTGAAGCCAAAAACCACGATATAACTAATTATATGAATGAAATTTTGCTTAATTTATATAAACAAAACACAAACAAGTGATCCTGAATAGATGACCTAATCGCGACAACAAGACTGAGTAGAGTTTCACGAAGATTTCTCTGTTTTTTATCAAATAAAAGTGTTCCGTTAGCGAGAGAATTTTCCAAATTCCTTTTAATTCTTCCGAGGATTTTTTCAACCAGAAATGGTGCCACAGTAAAAAAGAAGACAAAAATTAAACGACGTGAGAAGCGCGGTACTTTGCGTTGCCGAGCCGATACCAGTGGTAGAAGAGCGATGTACTCTTCCCCAACTGTTTGTACTGCTATAAACATTATGACGTTCAAATTATATGATTAATTTTTCCTTGAAGTTAATTAACTAAAATTGTATATAATTCATTTGAAAATTCCCCACCAAAGGCTCAACTAGCTTTAAGTAGAATAGGACTAGGACTCTTTTCAAAAAGCACTGCAGCAAGTGGCTATAAAGTCAATGCCATTAGATCTAAACAACGCTAAAGTCAAGAAAAACTAAAAACTAGTCTAATAAGCTTTCTTAGAGTAATTTTTGAAAACTTGTAGAAGTACTTGACTCTTAATAAGAAAAACTAATATTACAAAACTGAAGAAAAAATAAAATAACATCACTATGCCTATCAAATAATATCGAAAAATGCATATTGACCCGAAAACTTTCACCTGATAAGAATGTGACAGCGTAATATAAAGTGCTTGCTAGAATCGGATAATAATTCCAATATGAAATCCAGAACCGTGGACCCAATAAATGCTTAAAGTACTCATCCGGTCAAAAGGATGAGAATATATGTTCAAGGAAATAGCCCTGTGAACCGACAATTTGCAGTGAACTTAAATTAAACATGCACGTCCAACTTACACTGAATGATCC
This sequence comes from Litomosoides brasiliensis, assembly GCA_013365375.1. Taxonomy (NCBI): domain Eukaryota; kingdom Metazoa; phylum Nematoda; class Chromadorea; order Rhabditida; family Onchocercidae; genus Litomosoides; species Litomosoides brasiliensis. Next base: position 13,621 of record JABVXW010000025.1, on the reverse strand, counting down.
CTCCAGCTGAGGGAAAATTTTCAAGAATGGACTGGTTGAGGGAGCATCAAAGAAAATTCAGCATTTACTATCTCCACAAGAAGATCTTCCTTATTCGAGAGTAAGATAAGTTGCAACGAATTTCTAAAACTTCAACATATTTTCCCCTGGTCAAATCTTTTATTCCTATGTTCAAGCAACTGAAATGATACTTTGACAATGTATGATAGTTCTTTCGCTAAATAATCAATTTCTGCTTCGTCACGGCGTTCAGCGAGTAATATTTCACTTCGATCAGCTGTGAAAACCTTCATTCAACATCCCTTATTCTTGAAACTTAAGATCTGAAAACTATTTAAAACTCAAAAAAAAATGTAATTTCTCCAACACTAAAAGTTATACATAAACGAGTCCTACTGAAGTTTCCAATTAGTTTGCGCCAGAAGACTGCAATTTAGTAAGTACTGAAAAAACTCCCAAAAACTTCCTGTTTGTTGTCTCTCCAAGCAGGTAATAGAACTATCAATTCTTCGCTTTAAAATAAAAAAACAATAACCTTACACTTTGCGGTATTAATTTAAAAGATTAAAGTGCTATAATGGATTATAAATATAAGAATACAGTTTCGACAACCAATTATCACTTATGGGAGGATGGAAAACCGTGCTAAAACTTTCTGCTAATATGTGAGTAATAACAATAAACATACAGAAAGGTATTAAAATATATATATATATATATATATATATATATATAATAAAGCGTTTTAGCATCAAAATTTGCAATTCAAAGTAACCTCAACACCGTGCACAGTATAAAGGTGATAATCATGAGCTAAAAAAAATTTTTTTGAAGAACCTGTAAAGTAAAAAATCTCTGCGATAATCCACACTTAGATTTGTTATATAGCAGATGGTATTCCTCTTCAAAAATGCTGCAACTTTTCATAGCAATAACTCATTTTTTAAAACAGCACCAAATACGAAACAAACAAGAAGTCAAAATCATGATTATCAATTCAAAATCATCAATATCGAATCACAATTCTTAAATTCCTGATAAGAGTTACACAGACATGTAATGAAAACAGCGGAGTCATCATCCAATCATCCGCACATTTGGTAGTTGGGAAATTAGATGCTTATAAACGCATGAAATAGCTCATACCATCCTTATTTTGTAATGCCGTTGTTCTGACTTTTCCATCGATATCCTTTAAGCAAGGCATTACAAAACTGAATTTTTTATAAGAAACCAAGTAAAACTGGTAAATAGCAATTGGGAAATAGAATCATTAGGTGTTTTAAATGTATTACTATGAGAATTATCTATTACTGAAAATTCCTCCTGTCAATCTTCCAACCCCTCCAAACAACAGCAACAAACATATCAGAAAAGATAATATCCTATTAAATTTCCAATTTAAAAATTTAAAAAACATAATCAAAAAGATAAGCACCTGGAATTCGCAAAACCATTCATACCAAACACCTTGCGTATCAATTTTGCGTTCAACGTGAAAAATGACCTAAAATAAATCGCTTCAAATTGTCAATATCTTGTTATTCGCAGTGATTTATCCAAATATCAGAGCCTTTATCAATTCAAATCCGCTGTATCACAAAAACTGCTCAAAATCTTTAAATGTAAACCTTATGTGGCTGTACATGTACAAGTGATGTTTGACAAAAATTGTTTTCTATTTATTTCTTCGAGATGTGAGAAAACTACCCGATCGATGACACTATTTCTAAAATTCTTATGTTACAATAATGCCAAAAATTAAACAGAAACTTACTTCAGTACCCTTCTGTAAGCAATAAAGATGTCGAAGTGGTATAAGTGCTGGGAACCAACTAACTAAGCCTTTTGTGTGCGTCTGTGGAACAATACTCAATTGGCAATTTCCATAAAGCCGTGCAGTGAAGTAGCCTGCGAATCCCATTAACTGAAAGAGATCACTATAATGACATTTTGTCAACAAAATCATCGAAACAATTTGCACTGTAATGTAGTATGTTCGCAGGATATAACTACCCAGCGATCTTATGCGAAAATGCAAGGCATCAGGCATCAATAATCCCGTTTTATAAATTAAATGGTAGAAATTATGTAATTATATTTCACTCAAAATTCCGTCCCATAATTTACAATAAAGGACAAAAAATAATAGTATATGATCACTGCTATATTCCTTATATTAATGGCAGAAACGCAAGAAACTCAGTATATATTCACAATTCTGGCTATTTGAAAAGCAGTTTCCAAATTAATGACGCTGAAATGTTTACTTCCGACTGCATGTCAATTGTGAACTGGATAGAAGCATTTCGAGCATTTGATTTTCGTTCGAAATTTGGGTGCTCAAAGTTGAAAACAGCTTTAGGCCTTGCAAGCTCACAAACGGAACGCATACAAACTACGTATATTTCATCGAATTGTGAAGCTTCTGGGCACTCACTAAAAAGTCACAGTTGAAGAAGAATATCAATTTTTTAAGATTGGAATCATAGTCGATTTTATCCAACAAATAATAAATATGAGGCGAACCAGTCCTTCAACTACATATAATCCTGTTTAATTTCTTATTGATTCCCAATCTTCCTACTGCAACCACTATTCATTTTTCTCTATTTACAAATTTACTTCTAATTCTTTACCAAGATGTATGTAAACTAGCAATTAAACTAACTCTTCTATCGTTGCATTCCCGCACTGTGCTACTGATAGAATGTCGTTCTGCTGATCAAATATGAGAAAGAAATTCATCTTTGAGGCTGCATAAATAAACTTTAATCAACTAAAACTATGCAGTGTTCATATCCTCTTTCTACTAGAACAATCTCTTAATCTATATTCCACTTTAACTGAGCACAATTCTCTAAAACTAATCAGCCATGAATGAGCGTACGGTAATGCGTAAGTGCCATCCTGTAATTTAACAGGTTCCAATCGTCCACGGCCAGGAAAACCTCGCTCAAAATATTTTGTAGCACCACAACAGCACAGTACCTTTTGGTGCAAACGAACCGACTGAATGGGAGCTGAAAAGCAATTGAAAAGAAAAAAATCTAAGAAAGTTCAAAGTATTCCAATTATATATATATATATATATATATATATATATATATATATATATATATATATATATATATATATGCTACTAAGTTTATAAAAACATTATAAATATCCGGTGATTTACGAAGATTATGTTGACTGTGATATTATTACAACGGATATACTTCCATCAAGCATATGATATTCATTAGAAGATAGTTTTAAACAAAAGTTTTATTTAATCAAAAATGTCAATAACTCTCGAAGGATAAAAGATGGTAGAAACACTGAAATAAATAATATCGAGAGTATCGGTTCGCCTGCGATATTTTAGTAAAGCCAATTATCAAGATTTTGAAAAAACCTAACCGACATAACTGGTATACTGTTGAGGAATACTGATCGTGGTTGGGAGCAAAATATCCGTGATACTATCTAGGCATTCAGGAGATAACTCATTATCACCGAAAGATCCTAGTAATTCCGAAACAACTAAATCTGGAGGTGGTAATCGACCAGCTCTGACTTTTTCACTCAGCTTTCGAATATCGCCTTCTATAATTTGCACTCGATTTTTCCAGCTGAAAATATAATACTGCATAGGAGAAATACCAGTAACAACTGAAGAAAACAACATTTTTTAGAATTTCGAATGACTGCAAAATAAGCTAACTAATAGGGTAACGTAAATACTCCTTTAAGAGATTGTCTGGTTAGCATCAGCAGAATAAGAATCATAAGAAAAAATTTTCAGAGGAGACAACAGCGAAATATGAAGGATCCCAAGTGAACGGGAAAGATCCAAACTGGTTGCAAACATATAAAATAATTGCATTTTAATTTTCCCAAAAGAAAGACCAACTGGTGTTTGTTCCTAAATTGTAAAGTAACGATAGCATGTGTGTTTTTCTCCATTGAATAAAGTTCAAGCTTCAGCAAGTCGTGGCGATTACAACTTTTTGCATTGAATAACTCCTCAGCTTCAATTATCATTTGCATCTATAAATAATCAATTTAGTTAAAATCAGTTCAGAGAATCTCAATTAAAAGCTAGACTAGGCGTCATACAATATAAAGTATCTCCTGTGCTGCCATGATTATGTAGGAACTAAGTTCACAATAAAGTAAATCATTTAAAAAATCAAGTAAGAATAAATGGATCTTACCAGAGGCCCTCTTCCTGCTCCTAAAAGATAGACAACGATGTTTCGTTCCTCATCAGTTATTTTAACGAGATCCTCAATAGCATGACATACCGCTTCACGATACAAATCATATTTCACAGAATCTTCTTCAAAAATTGCATAAGTACCGGAATCAAGATTATCTGCCAATGGTTGCAGAGGCATCTGAAGTGAAAGAAAATTCAGTTCCCACCATTCCAACAATCTGCTTAGAAATACTGCTGAAAGGCACCGTAAATGAAGGTGCTTTAATATTGGAATAAACTCATTTTCTGTAGGTCCATCAATTTTTTATCTGAATCTTAGGCATATTTTAAATAACGGAAATTACGGCGAAACGAAAGATCACAACATATACCTGTAAAGTATCGATGTACTCTCGATGTCCAAGATATTCAAGCAAAACATTGTCATCCCTACCAGCAAATGCAGCCTCTTTTGACTGAATTGCTTTTTCTTGTATCAGTTGTTTGATCATATTCACATACTGCAGTCGAAAATGCTCATCGACTTGCTCAGAGCTACTGCAATATATCATCGGTCGTTGTATGACCGATACGAATAAATCCATCAATAAACGATAATGTGCTCTAAAAATATCGAAATCACTTTTTTCAAAATTTTATCCAGTCTAAGGAAATGATAAAAGTATTTTTTCCTCCAATAGTGCGCTGCATTAAAAACGTGACGTTCCCAGTTATGCTCTCAAAGTTAACGGCAGGGTGCACGTTAAACGCTTAGTTCATATTAGAAGGCCCCCTTCGTCTGTTACACATAAGTGCTTAAATTACCCAAAGAAAAAAAACCCTACAGGAAAAGAAAAATAAAAATTAAAATAGAACAAAGGAAAGCATACGGTGGTAGCGTACATTTGCCATACTGCCCACTAGATGTGAAAATGGATGTTTCAATACAAAATGAACAGAGCGGCTCAGCATGCCAGCGCTTATACAGTCGTGGCTCCAGGAATTCATCAGCTAGATTAGGACATAATCTTAATCCAACAGCTAGTTTCTGCATTGGGTAATTAGTACATAAACTCCGGAAATCTGCCCATATTCTCCAAATATCCCGGCCGTCTTGTCTGCAATCCGCAACAGGAAGAAGATTTTCATCGGTTGGCAGAAATACCCAAACACTACAATGTTGACAATTATGATCAAAGTTTGTGATATCATTTTTCCTCAGTTGAAATGACCATTCCATTCTACAGAATGAAGATTGTTCAATCTTCTCGATATTTTCTCTGCGAAAGCGCGCTGATGATATGCCAACAAGGTAACATAAAATATTTGCTACATTCTATAGCAAATATATCCAACTGTTAAAATGTAGCTGGACAATAAGCTTATTTGTGAAAAGCCAGGAAATGAATATTGCAAAACATGTAATTTTGAGCAAGTAAAACTACTCCTACCCATAAATGTTGACAATCTGGAACATAAAAAAATAAATTTAAGCAGTAATTAAGACCTGTAAGTTATATTCCGGGTCCACATCCACTTTGTTAATATTTCTGCTAATTTTGGTGAATCACGATGTTTTAGTTCCAACGTTAACACACGCAATGGCATATAAGTCATATAATTAAGCTCCTTCAAACAAATAATAGCAACTGTAAACATTAGAGCTAATATTTTTTTTAACTCAGCTGCTTCAAAACAGCATGTGCTGAAACTATAAATAACAGTGATGTTAAACTATACAGGTCTTAAATCAAAATTTTTCAAAAATATATTTTATGCTTCAGTCGCCAAGATATTTATTAAAAAAAATACCATTAAAAAACTCAATGACTGGAATAAAATAGAAGTGATTTAAATTACTAGCTGGAGAAACAAATCGAGTTCAGTAATTCGAACCGTACTGTTTTTTGCCAACCTTTTCAATTTCAACGCAAGATAAATCTGCCAACCAACTTTCGCTAGCATCACAATCTATCCAGTCCGATATCCGTCCTATAACATATGTTCCCCACAATTTAACATCAAGCTGCAAATCCGGTAGGTCTATCGGTGGTGGAGCGCCGTTCCTAAAAACATAATAGCAAGCTCTATCCTTCACTTTGCATATAAATTTCTAGCGCCATCATCTAAACTATCAGTAATTATCAGTGTTTATAGACATATAAGCTGGAAGAAAACAGCTAGACCTCGAACTTAGTTTTGTTCACTGCTCTATTTATTTATTTCTCCATCAGTAAACAAAGTTTGCAGTCAAAAAAGTTGAAAGTAGTCCTACTAAGCAAAGCGACAAAAATTATTGTGAAGCTAATCTAAATTAATTCGCACCCAGACAAATTAATGTTATTTTGAGTGTATACATCTGTCATAAAATTTCTGTCGACCATAGTAAAGAAAATTTCACAGTATTTTTTAATGACTGAATGGTACTAATAAATTCTTCTACAATTGCTGCGTCTCGCTATCACTCTCCCAAATTTCAAAAATACATGCAACAAATGCACCAACTTTTCAGGGTGCCATGAAGATCGTTTCATACCACCAACTGGATAATTCATGAAGTTGTAGTTCCGAGCACCAAGTCTCGAACAGTATTCAACGATATCCGTATCATGTATACCATCGCTACTTGTTGCCACCCAACCAACCAAAGCCGAAATTTCTACATCGGATGTTCGTGCCAACTGCTCATCATCCTGACACATTTGAGCACCCGTGTCTTCACTACAACTCAATGGATTGATTACAAAGGTCCTCTTCACAATTCTTTCTCTTTCACCTTATTTCACCAGTGACCGCTAAAAACTGCACTGGAACTATAGGTTCACAATATATCTTCTGAAAAACATAAGCCGGATGTTATCCACACGGAATTTACCTCAAATCCAGGCTTGCTCATGCTGACCAGAACTTTGGTTCAGAAAAGCATGAATTCGCCTACTAGTAGCTTAAAAATGGAACATCAACTTAAAGATGTCAACTGCGGCGGTTGTGGGTCAACTCCAAAATGAACTACGGCAAGTAGGTAAGGACGGATGCAAACAACATACTGAAGGGCAAGTAGGTAAGGACGGATGCAAACAACATACTGAAGAATGTATATCAGATACACTTTCTGTGAGGTTGGTAAGAGATTTTAACATATCTTAACAGATTAACGGTTTTGAATTAGTTCCTTTATTGTTGCAGTACATTCAGTCAGACAAACTGATTCGAATTAGTTCGCAATACAAAGATTTCGTTTAACAGTTTTACTTTACCAGCAGAACTGATATTTTTAAAGCATGAAGAAAACAGAAACATTTCAGGATCGAAATTGAATATGTAATTCTAGTTTGACTTATTCCCTAAAATAATTTTAAAAAAATGACAGAAATACCAATCGCCTTAGAAAAGCATTAAAAAAGTCCTCCTAAAATCAGAACATTTAACAGGTCAATGAAACGAAACCGGTATTAAATGCTACAGATCTGATGAACTATGAGCACAAACCACTGCACAAGCAGCATACATGACTGTAAAATGGTTTGCTGCGTTTCCTAAAGGTTACAATAACAGCACAGTGCAGCCTTTACAACATCGAAGAAATCTGCGTTAGAATGAAGAAAATCCATTAATACTCAATACAAGGTATCTACTGTAACCATCAACTAGATGGTTACTTCATACATTTTGCTTGGCCAGTTCTTCAGCTTTTGCGATTACATCATCGATTCCACCTTGCATATAAAATGCTACTTCCGGCAAACGATCCATTTCACCTGAACCGAAACAAAATTTTCTTTCAGTTAATACGAGACTTCTTACTTTTTGAGCAATAATTCAAATAAAATAACCATAATAATATTGGTCCTACTGAAAGTTACTAGAGAAGAAGACCAAAGCGGTTACTGCGTATAGGAGGTAACTTGCTGATTGCGAAGATGCTGGTAAGCAATCTCCTGGTATAAAATAAAGTACAACCGTAAATGTCTGGTGACATTACCAGACATTTACCAAGCCTAATGAAAGTAGCGTAATAAAAATGATAGAAGCACTTCCAATTTCCTAGTGAACGGCTCTTGAACAGTATTCATACGGCTCAATGTGTTCGCCCAACATCAAGCCAACACCAAGAATCATCTTAGTATAATAAAATTTATGCCAATTACGCTGCCAAGAACAAGTAAATTTTTTAATCAACTATATCTTTTACTAGTTCGTAACTTAACGGCATATGAAAACGCCATATTAACGGCTCGAAAAATTCCTCAAGAACTGATAATTGAAATAGAACGGCTTGCAAAACCGTTTTTCAGAAGCTAAAAACAAGAAAAAAGTTATCAATTAATAATTAGGCACATTCTAAATGAAAATTACAGAATAAAGGTTCTCTCTCTACCTTTCAAAATAAGTTCAAATCCCTTGATTGTCTCTTCAAGCGTTACAAATTTGCCTTTGTGTCCAGTGAAGACTTCTGCAACTTGGAATGGCTGTGACAAAAACTTCTGAATCTTCCGAGCTCTCGATACCACTAACTTGTCTTCTTCTGAAAGTTCATCCATGCCCAGAATAGCAATGATATCTTGCAACGATTTGTAATCCTGAATGATGAGTGACATATTTAAGCATCTTTATGTAACAGGACATAAGTAAATCATACATCTGTTAAATATTTTCGAGATTTATTATGATGATCTTGTTATTACTTACGGTTTTTATTCTAACTAGATATGTTATCCACTATTTTCAGATACAAACAACTTCTGTATCCTGCAAGTCGTAATTTTGATAAAATTGAGAACCAGAGCCCTAAACATTTCAATCCGTCTTCATTAAGGTAATAACATTGAGAGTTTAACAAATGAATAAAAATTTAAAAATCATTAGATGCCTTCGAATCAAAAAAAGTGAAAAAGTTGCCTGTAAAATTTTTTGCACACCGCGAGCAATATCGTAATGTTTTTGTCCAACGATATTGGGATCCATGATGCGAGATGTTGAATCAAGCGGATCTACGGCTGGATAAATGGCTAGTTCAGCAATGCCGCGGGATAAGACAGTGGTAGCATCTAAATGGGCAAATGTGGTTGCTGGAGCTGGATCTGTTAAATCATCAGCAGGCACATAAATGGCTTGAACTGACGTAATTGAGCCCTGAAAAAAGATAAATCTAATTTTTTGCTTGTCGATCAATTTACGACACCAGAGACTTAATTACTAAGAAGTAAACAGTAATGTTTCAAGCTGATGATGTTAAATACGTAAAAGGAAATATTGAAACATTTGAGTTAAACTCAAAAAATATAACCACTTAAATGCGTTATCTCAATAACTCGTATTTCCATTCCCAATTGACTGATAAAAAAGTTGAACAAACCTTTTTGGTTGTAGTGATTCGCTCCTGCATGCCACCCATATCTGTTGCTAAAGTTGGCTGATAACCTACAGCTGATGGAATGCGTCCAAGCAGCGCTGATACTTCGGAACCAGCTTGCGTAAATCGGAAAATATTATCGATGAAAAGCAACACATCCTGTCCCTCTTTATCCCGGAAATATTCAGCAACTGTTAGACCAGTCAAACAAACTCGCGCTCGTGCTCCTGGCGGTTCATTCATTTGGCCATATACAAGGGATACCTTGAAAAATATTTGTAAATGAACTGTTGTACAGGATTATTTACCTTCTGATGTAATCAAATTCATGTATTCTTTTAAAATCCCTTCGACAGCTGTTCTTATACATAGTGTAATAATACGTAACTAATAAATACAAAACGCTTTTAGCATAAAACACTACTCACTAAAAACAATCTGAAATTTAACATAGCTCGGTGCTAGAACTATAATGCTACAAACAATGCTGCACTATTTCTTATAATTAAAATCAGAATTTTAAACAAGTTTGATATGGCACCCCAAAAAACCGCGGTGATGCCAGCACTGTCCTACTTTTTAAATCTCATTTTAAACTTAATGAATTTTTAATTTTTAAATTAAACCGTTTGGCTTTTTTAATTTTGTCTTTTGATTATTGAGAATGTACACATCCAACAGCAAAGTTTGCATTGCACAATATAGAAAAATGAATATGGTAACTAACTTTCGAATTTTTGCCTTTTAGGTCGATGACTCCACCTTCAATCATTTCATGGTACAAATCGTTACCCTCTCGAGTACGCTCACCAACGCCAGCAAACACTGAGTAACCGCCATGCGCTTTGGCGACATTATTGATTAGTTCCATAATCAACACAGTTTTTCCTACACCAGCTCCACCAAATAATCCTAAACTTGTATTACATGGTATTAGAGTGAGAGAGCAATTAAAATATCTATCTATCTATCTATATATATATATATATATATATATATATATATATATATATATATATATATATATTATTTAAAGAGTTGGACCTATTCCATAAGATAAAATAAAAAGAGCTGCAATTAACGCTTCACAACAAACAGTTTTACACTCTATCCAGCGAAACTTATAATGGAGATTTCATTATGTGCAAAAATTCTTAAGTACTACCAGAAAAAGCGGAGGTAATACAATATTCATATATGCATTTTTAACAGGTAATTTATGCTCATTTTGACTGCACGATTTTTGAAAAACAACCGTACGGCTTCGAAAGAGCAAACTGTACACCAGTACTCACTCTAAATAGACTGCGATTTCTTGTAGCCATTAAATCAGGTTTTTTTAGTGAATTAGATGGAACAGGATTCCACACACTTTACCTTAATTTGTTAAGTTGATAGAACCTTTAAAATCCGTAAAATCCAATGACTTTGTTGAATCTTATTACAAAAACCTGCAAGTGCCTTTCCGTCTTCTTCCCTACTTTTAATGATATCACATCAGACATCAGATAAATGAAAACTCTAGAAAACCAACAATAGAAAATTCGTACCAATTTTACCACCCTTTGCATACGGCGCAAGTAAATCAACGACTTTAATTCCAGTTACAAGAATTTCTTGCTCCACACTCATATCCACGAATTCTGGTGCTTCAGCATGAATTGGAGAAAAATGTTTCGAATTAATAGGGCCTCGTTCATCAATTGGTTCACCAATAACATTCATGATGCGACCAAGTGTTTCGGGCCCAACTGGGATTTTGATCGGATCGCCAGTATCTATTACTTTATCTCCTCGAACAAGTCCTTCTGTACCGTCCATAGCTATTGTTCGCACTACATTGTCGCCTAAAAAATTTATTCATAAGTAAAACACTTTAAAACTGGAGTCACAAACTACCATTATTAAATTTATTTCGTATCAAAGTTAGGAATTTGTCCACCATTGTCACATCAGTAATGTTATTACATTACTGCTTATACTATAAAAATATTGGATCATTTTTAGAAGCAAATTTTCTAGATAGTTTCCAACTTACCGAGATGTTGTGAAACTTCCAGGATAAGACGTGGTTTCCGCCCAGATACTTCAAGGCCATTGAGAATTGGTGGTAGCCCCTCGTCAAACTGCACATCCACTACGGCACCAATTACTGCTACTATACGTCCCTCTGAACCTTTTACTGTCGGCTTTGGCGGTGTAGATACAGCCTAATACGGTGAAGGAAATATAAATTTAGAAGTCATACATTACATGCATTGAATCTTAAACTGGTGATACCTTTTTAACATCTGCAGTAGCTAATGCTGAAGTAGATGAATGCAATCCCTTTCCGCACTTAGCTGGAATCAAACTTTTTTCTTGCACATTAACTGAAAAAAGACAGTTCAGTGGTCAAACCTTTAATCTGCCTTAAATCTCTTAGTGGTAAATGAAAATCAAATCATTAAACAGAAAGTCTTTAAAAAAATGAAGATCCAGTATCATCTCAACTCTGAAATCATAGAAATGTTCAAAGAATACTACCCTGTAGACCAGTTGAATACAAGGATGGAGCATAAAATGTCGAGAATGGATAGCGGATATATTGAATGGAACAATTGGAACTTAGCATGGCTATATGTGATTCTACCCAGTCCAGCAAATCAGAAACGTAGAGAGAAGCAGCCTAACCCATCTCTACATACTGAGAGATTCAAATTTCTAGTAATTCTTTTCTAATTTTACTTTTATACTTATCAGAAGCCTTTTTTGGTTTCTCGTTTAAGGATTTAATAATATAAAGTCAATACTTGACGAAGCATATGTTCGACTAGCCACGCTCCTTAATGTTTTAGGGTCGCACAATAAACGCGAAACCGAACGACTAAAATTCGTCAGAATCCGCGAAGCCATGTGCCACGTCTTAAAAAAAGAAAAAGTGAAATGTTAAAAAAAAGACCTTAGCTATGTAAGTGATGATGCAATAATTTGTTATAATCAGTTGACCATTAGGGCTGCCCATCGATCTTATAAATAACAAAACAAAATGAAACAAATAATGGTGGATATTAAAGTCCAAACTATTGGACATTGTCTGGTTTTCAACTACAAAACCTCGTAATCTTTGAGGTATTTCAGACCTCATCGTGTTAAAAATCGCAGTAAACCAGAAAAATTTTCTTTTTTTGGCTCAAAACACCAATGTATTAATCAACAGAAGGCCCACCCTTAATTCAACAACAACCAAATCCAACCACGCACCCACTTCCTCCCTCACATCACCTGAAGATTTGGGCAGCAAACAAAATTCGTACGCAGCTACGAAACGTAAAGTTCAACTACCTGCCACTTATTGCGCTTACAGCAACTAGACAACTGCGTTATGAAAATATACCAACCAGTGAAGTTTCGTTTAAAAAAACCGTCCGGTGTTGTGTATAAAATATGACACATTTTTTGTAAGTTTTATGGAAGTCAATTTAAACAATGATTCAACAGCTTTATTCGCAGTGTAGCGCATATAAACAACAAGTATGTGCTCTTGTCTAATATATATGAAACAAATTAGGATGGAAAGGAAGCAATGAGGTTGAGGAATTAAATGGTTGATAAGACTTATTGGAAATACGTGTTTCAGATATGATAATAATCAAAAGCCATAAACAAGCTGAGATCGAGGACCATGACGTAATGTTTTAAAGAATTAATGTTTAATGCAACTTCTTAATTCTGCTGCTTCAATCATCAGCAGAACTGATTTTCCCGAAAAAATTGTCAAATATGAATAATAATTACTAGTCATTTTTCCCTAGCTCACATGGTTCTTTCCTCGTTAATAATTAGTCATAACGCCCATTTTGCTAATATATATATATATATATATATATATGTATATATATATATATATTTCCTTATCCACACTTGTTGAATCGATAAGACCAGCTAATTCATTCATTTTAAGTTTCTACAATAATTGACAATTACTCTAGAAACTTAAAATGAATGAATTAGCTGGTCTTATCCACACTTGTTGAATCGATAAGACCAGCTAATTCATTCATTTTAAGTTTCTAGAGTAATTGTCAATTATTGTAGAATAC
>JABVXW010000256.1:0-78095 GCA_013365375.1 Litomosoides brasiliensis | reverse complement strand
AGGAAGGGAGTAGTTAGAGAGTGTTGTCATTTTGTTGCATACAACAAAAATTTCACAATGAAATCAGACGTTTGTTTTTTTTTGATTTTGTTAAACTTTTAGATTCTTATCATTATATTTGCTTTCATTTAAAACTGTAGCTTTCATCATTTCTGCTATTATTATTATTGTTATTATTCGAATTTTTGATGCTTAATTAGCTGTAAATGCTAATTTTCTATTATGAAAAGTTAGCTCGGAATTTACCTCATTTTAATATTATTCAAAAACAAAAACTTCAACTTTTCATCAGTCACAGGTAAAAAATATCCAAAAGTGATCAGTTCAACAAACCATATTTCCTGACAACGGTATTATGAGATCAGGAAATTCGCTACTACCCCATTTTGCTACCATCTAAACTCTCCCAAAACAAAAAAATCCGCAACATTTGTAAGATTTAAATGAACGCATTACTGCAAATGAATGCTATGGCAGTTTTACTTGCAAAAATTGTAGTTATCGGAAAAAAAGTCAAATGGGACGACCTTGTCGGCCTGTTTCTATCAACATGAATGAAACTCGGAACACGGAAGGAAAAAAACGTTTGGAATTTTAATTTTTGCGAAATGTACACATATACACATATGGAAAAAGAGCTCACTTTTGTCTGTACATAACAATGGAAGAAGCATGAATGAACACGCTGCATTCACATACACATTAAGTATCGTAGAACGTTTAGCCCGCACTGAAGTCGGTCAAAGAGATCACGATAATCTACATAGTATACATAAAGCATCCTACTAAAATCATCACTGAACATTACACTATGAAATAAAAGTAGAACAAATGATCTTAGTTTGTCAGAAGCTCTATTGAATGTGATTAATGTGCAAATTGCTTTCTTGTTCTTGTAAAACAATTCAAATTTCAAAGTTAAATTTCAATCTGACATAAATAAAGAGGAAGACATATGATTTTTAAGATCACTGCATACATCTCTGTGAGACAAAAGACATATAGAAGCATACCAGTTAGAAGGTGCTGTAGATCAGCTATGACAGCGGCGCTCACCTAATATGAAAACTTAAAATTTGGGATTGTTAGTTCAGCCGACAAGGAACAAATAGCTTAAGTATACGAGATCTATATTTAATACAGATGTGATCGCAAAACTACTCGTAAAAAATAAGGAATACAATAAAAGTGAGAAACTCACTTTAGAATATTAACGCGACACGGTTAGTGGTTACTAACTGAACTGGAAATCTAGCAGACCGGCTTTCCCTCTACTCTCTGTTATCTAATAGCAACCTCTATTACATAATGGTAATATAATAAATGGAAATATTTTGAAAGAGGGAATCTAACTGCTAATCTCTCGAAAAATGAAAAAAAAAGAAATGAAAAACATTACAGAAAATTATGAAATATTTTGAAAATCGTTTTAGCGGCATTCATTTGAATTAATTATATCGATAAGATCCTTTATATTTGGAGGTTCAAAGGTTCTGATTTGATCATTTCTTCGACGCCTGTTTCCACAAATAACAGCGGCTTCGTTACCAGCACTCGCACGCTGTTGTTGCATTCGTTGAGCACGAAGAGCACGCGCTTCTGCTTTCTGAAATCATATGACATATTGTAAAGCAGCGATAGGTAGGTATTTGAAATCTTAACTGACACCACAACATTGATGATCTGATCACATCATACCAATCCAAAATAATCAGGCAATAAATGGAATCAGTAAACAAATGTTGACAGTAAATGTTTAGGAATAGTAATGTTCAAACCGACATTAAGCGAATCTTGGAGAAGTCTGGCAGCCTGGCTCAGGATTTCAAAGATACTTTCCAAACTCAGTTGCGGAGCACAGTAATATTCTTTTAAGCGATTCTCATTATCACGTACTTTTTTGATTGATCGTGATAACTGCCCACATTTTGCTGTAGAATCCTACAAAAAAAGGGGATGATCTTAAGTACTTTCAGTTAATTTCAGTTAATATTCTCCTCATCTGTGTCACCTCGTCTCAATAGTGTTGAAAAATGCAAGAAGGATGGGGAAGCTACAATCGTAGAGGTAGAAATGAAACATTCATATGATATCTACACACCATAATTACGGGGGAATAATAGGCATAGAGCTCATCATCACCACATTCTTGCAAACTTTTTAAGCATATTTCCAGAGAACGACGAAGTGATGTTTCTGATTTCTCCAAATCGTCAATTGAGTATTTCCTGAAATCTTACATTCCTTTTCCACAGATTTTGAACAGTGAAATATGAAAAAATAGCACTGTTTCAAACAATGCCATCATATCGAAAAACATTAGCCCTAAATATTCTATGTTGCCTGTATCCTCCCATAGAGCAAGTTGCTCGATTGATTAGTTTTCTTACAAAATCAATTTTAGTTTTTTGCAACCTTCCCTAATCTGTTTTTGCACGCTTTTTCTCACACAAAGTACTCTAACTGTAAATCGAATAGTATTGCTTATAGAAAACATTACGCCTAACAAAGTACTTAGAAAGCACCAACTTTGCAGGTTCCAAAAAATCTAAGATTTTCACAACAGCTCGTAAATTTTCATCAGCATATTCCGCTAAAACATCAATCAAGCGCGTATTAGATGCTGCACCATTTCCTTTTGTATTCAGAGCAGTTAAAAATGATGACAGTGCAAATCCAGAGGCACCGGCAGCGAAAGTTGACTAAATCATTATACTTGATAAAATGTTTAAACAAATTTACTTAAAAAGACTGTTCATTGCTACCTTCGTTCAGCTTCAAACTAGCTAATATTTTTTTCTTCACCGTATTAACAAAGGAAGCCTTAAAATTATAGACAATTTGGTTACTTGTTAGATTACAAAGAGGTGTTTTGATATTCAAGGTTGTGAGGGGATTTAAAAAGATATTACAATCATTAAAAGTGCTAACTAGAAATATAGAGTAACTAGCACTCAGACTAAGTTACAATGCATATGTCTTAGGAAGATAATCTGACTACAAAGTGTATAAATATTATTTGTCATTCACTCTAAATTTCTTTTTTCCTCGAGATGTAATTTAGTTATAAGGGAGTAAAACAAACTTGATTCAGGAAATTTCCGTATTGTAAGCAGCGATGAAAAAAGGTGTTGATGGAAGCAGAGTTGTACAGTTCATTGGCTGCGGTTAGAAGCCTGCGAGTGCAATCAAGTTGTCGTGTAAGCTATAAATCAAAGGAATTTTTCCAGAAAAAGTCTTAGTTATTTCTAAATTTCTAATTAAACGTTTATAAAGGGATATTTCCTCAATTACGAATTTATTAATCGACTACCATATCACTTACCGTATGACCAGACTAACAATCAAATATCACAGAAATAAACTCACATCGCTCACAATATTGTCAGCAAGAACTTTTAGTTCGATACGCAATTTCAATAATCGCTTTCGAGCAGCTAAGAAGCAAAATAATTCGGCATCTTTCAAATTGTCGGCTGTCTTCATTTTTGCAAAATATGCGAGCTGCAAAATTAGTTGATGAGGGCACAAAAGAAAGCCCGTATCTAAATGCAATGAAATGGAATATGAAATGTTACCCGCCATATTACTTAACGTTAAATCGTAATCGATGAACTCAGTGATACTGTGACATAATTTTGCGAACAGTAGTTTCTATGCAATATACAATAATCAGTGTCAGATGTTTCATTTAGATACATTTTACTTCTCATTTTCTTTCATGTAACGTTATTGATAACTGTCAACCGTTACAGAGCAGTTTGATTTGATGTTAGGAACTTATCGTTTTAATTTATGTAACGAACAGCTTCTAATCTATCCAAGAAAAACGACTTATATGTGGTTCAGACAAGTCTTTCCGCTGTATTTTGCTAAAATAAATTAAGATTCGCAAGAAGAGGTGACCTCATCGGATGATGGGAAGTGTTTCAGAAGAGAAGCTAAAGTATCGAGAGAAAGATCACTAATTGCAAGCGATTCCATTTTCTCAACTAATTGTTCCATTTTAAGTGGACGGAATCTGAAAGACAAAGATATGAAGAACCAAATGAAAATAATACAACCATAGAAAAAGTAAAATACGACTATTGTGCAGCTGTTACAAAATTTTATTTTCCGAACTTTAAGATTATTTTGGTCTGATATGAAAACAGTGCTTAGATCATGATATATACTTAGATGTATTTCTATGTGATACATGAGTGACACGGCAATAGTTTTTTGTCCAATGGTCGTATTGATGCTAGGCTAAAGTTTGGTGACTAAAGTTTATTAGCCATATTGGAACTTTAGAAATTTCTTTGTTAATGTATGTAAGTGTCAACGAAATATTTCTACATCGAGAAAGTCTTTTTTTTTCAAAAAAAAACCAAATCACCTCGCAAGGACGATACCCAAATTGAGTGCCCGCTTTTCTGTAAGAGCACCAACTGCTGTAGTTCGTTTTTGATGATCAGCACCGATATTTCGTGTTTGCTCCTGGCTAGTACCAGCACGAGAGTTGCATGCACGTGTCCGTTCAAAAACTTTTTCTAGCTGCAAATTTATTTTTAAAAAACAATTATCACCAAGTACCTAATATTCCTCAGATTTGAAAACAAAACAAAACAAAGTACGTTTAAAAAGTTCGCTTTAGCGGGACTATTTTTAAGCGACCGAGAGGAGAAGTATTATGAGAAATATATTTCTTTATTGTTTCTCACAATTCTAAGTAGTAAAAGTTTATGGTTTTTACAACATCATTCTCGAAGTTTCTCAGGCTTGTGTAAAGAAACCGATCGGTTCTGAGAGGATGTCTTACTCATGACAGAATGTTTTAATTTAGCTGAATGTAGCATCGCAATTCTACCGACCCGATCGCGTTCTTGCTGATTAAATTCAGCATAAATGCCACTTTGACCACTCCAGATAGTTGATCGTGTCACTACCGTTTCTGGCTTTACTACTTCCCACGCAACCGTATTGGTTGCACATTGCTTCCTTAAAAATATGAAAAATTCACAATGGGAATTATCAGTCAGTAAACTGCCTCAGCCTCCATCCCAGTTCCAGTATCTAAATTACTGCTATAGGTTTATTGACTGAGTAGGTATTTTAAAGTAAAACATAAAAAATAGCGATCAAGCCGCTGAATTTCGATTCCAACTTTCGTAATCTGCAAATTATAAGATTTGTTCGAAAATATTAAAGGTCCAGACCAAGGAAAGGAAAGACGAAATAGTACTCATGTTAAAATCATTATAAGGAGAAGTGCTACATATGTTAATAACTATTGATAACGCAACAAACAAAAAAATATTACTTGTATACAGAAACTGATTTGACGACAACTGGCGATTCAGTGGCCGGCATTTTTTTCAAAAGTGAAGTATTCAGAAACTCCGGAGGAGGTGGGGGCAAAGGGGGCGGGGGAGGTATAGAAGTGATCTGCGACACTGCTATACTGAAATGCATCATCTATTAATACCCAGAAAGAAAGTGTTAAGGAAATTCATTGCATCATAACTATATGATGAAGGAAAAATTTTCGGCTTTTCGGCTTTTAAGGAAACTAATTTTCCCATATAAGTTAAATACTGATGATCATTCCGCCACATGTTCCTCTCGCCATTACAGTGAAACAAAATAGATTTTCAAAAAGTGAAAAACGAGATATGATATGCTAAAATATAAAATTGGGCTTATTGCCCTGAGTTAAATGAGAAATTTATTGGAAAATGTTTGCGTGAAAATGTTTAATGCAATATGCTTAATAGTACGGAAACAACAAGCCATCAGCGGTTAAATACAACTGGAATATGACGCTTTTCACTGAGTTTTTCGAAACACCTGAGGTGCCTCTATATTACTCTGTTTCAGTTAACTTCCTCGCTTACCTTTGCTTCTCAACAGGTGGTAGATATTGTGGCGATTTTGGTGGCTTTGGTGACTCTTTTAAACTGTAATTTTTCTCCTCACTCCTTTCATCCAGTTTTGTGTTAGAAAGTATCGCAGGAATATCATCATCTATGAATGGAATATCTGCTATTTCGACATGTCGACTTCCCTTGTAGCGTTTTATTCGAGAAGTTGATCGAGGTCGTCTTATTGTCTTGAAATCAACTCACTGATTGCCAGTTGAAAACATCACAACAACAGCATGAACTCTCTTGGAAAATGGAAAAAACCTGACAGAAATAAAAACCTCATTCCGACATTTCAGAGTCAAATACTAACCCTGAAGGATTAAAGATATAACGGACATTAAAACCCGTAAGAATTTGTACAATATTTTGAAAACAAACAAGGTTTAAACGGAACAAAACGAAAAAAGGATATATATAGAAACCTGTAGCACTGGCGAAGGTTTATTAGACGTCAAATGGTCCTGAACATCAGCGCGCTCGGTAACATCTCTAGAGGGTACAATATCATACGAGTCGTCATGTGCCACTGAAATCTTGAAACCTAATTCACTGAAAAGTTACTTTCCTCTTGACAAAAAAGCAAGTAACCTTCTTCTGTTTGCACTCCTTTGCTTCGCGAGTGATCTCTTTGGAGATAATGGAGTACACCGCGCAATCTTTCGTCATTTGGTTGAATTCTTGTTACGAGTTCTAATATATCTAGCTAAATAAAGATATTATAAAAATGCTTATCGCTAGAAATCACTTATCTAATTTCACACACTAACGAACAAATTCTGTAATCACAATAAATATTTTCTATATGCAAATAGCCAAAAATGATTTTCCAAGTTCAAAATTGGTAGACTTCTAACTGATGTGTAATATGTCATCCTGCCAATTTCCATTCTGTTCACTGGATGCAAGAAAAAATCTTTCTAGTGCTAAAAAGTACTTTTCAAATGTTATAAAGAAAGTTTTTCACTGCTGAGGAGAATATAAATTTCAAGTCGTTCAGTTTTTTGATCTAAAAAATCTACCATAAAATTCTAACATGCTATAGGACAAGACTACCCAAGTTAAAGTAGCATAATTGACATACTTCTCGTGTTAAAGTGTACAAAATGTATCAAAGAAAAAATTTGTAAAAAAAGACTACCAAAATCTCAGCTGCCGTGGAATGCTTCAGTTTCACATAGGCTGCTTGGAAGATGTCGATTGGCTGGCGAGTACCACTACCTACTAGATTATCGTTGGATTCACTAGCAAAAAATATTTCCAGTTCTGATTCTACTGCTGGATTTCGCAACTCAATCAAGCCGGGTAATGCACTGAATAAGCCTAGCGCTAAAAATGAATCTCTATCAAAATCTTTCAAAAAACAATGGAAATTATAAAATTTAAACTGGGCTCAAAAATAATCTGAATTAATCAACCAAACGAAGTATAATTCTTTCAAGTATTCCGAGATTAAGATTTTTGCTAAATAATGAGTAATCATGAGATTTATATTTTAAAATTTTTTAGTTTGCTTACACATTAGATCTTCTCGTAATGAATAGCGTCGCATGTAGTCTTTGCACTGAAGTATGATTCGATTCAGAGTAGCCAAATTCTTTGCCTTCACATCAGCACTGACTGCTTCCGATTGAAGTTCATCTAAGATGATTCGCACGCTTCGAGTTTCCTGGAATAAACTGAATTCGGTTATTCGTGTTGCGATTGGTGGGGACGAAATGATCCCGAACAACATTTTTGGAAAAATCAACAGAAACAGGATATAAAAATGTGTTTGCTAACACTCTTTTCAGTTTTTTAAGGAGTATATGATATCAGAAATAACAAACTTTATTCAATAATTTGAGCGAATCATCCTGTAATACCGGAGAGAGCAATGGTGAAGCTACCGTTTCTAAAAATTCATAGTTGTCCAATTTTATATGCTCTGTAATAATGAAAGTCTCCGAAGGCAATTGCAACAGATTAAAAAAACTTTAGAAAAACATTTCATATATTTGTTTCTCTTATTTCAAAAATCGCAGCATAGAGCCGAAAAATCTAAACAAAAATAACCATCATGCATTTCCAAATCTGGAATATTAATACCACATCGCGGTGGAGGCGGCGAACCACCTTTTCCGGAATCGGCGTCAAAATTTCCTTGCTTCCCGAACTTTTTGTCCACATCTTCAGGATCAGATGCGGCTGGAGTCATAATTCTGATCATCTCATTGGAGCTAGCACTTTCACAAAAAGCTGTTACATAACTACTAGAAGAATTACTTCGAAGCGACATATTATTGGTTAATGATCGTGTAAGTAAATAGTCATCATTTTCCAGATGGCACCCGTCTATGTCCTGAAAATTTAAACAAGACTTCATTCTCAACGTATTTTGGAATCCTCAGGCTTCATTAATTACTTTAGGTTCATATTCTCCTTTACCTGTTGTTGTGTTAATATAGGAGACGTTATTGTTTCCTGAAAAATGTCATAACCATGAAAGACCATCCCAAAAACACCTAGATTTCAATTAGGTCATGGGTCAGTTGACAAACTAGTAAATTTAATGCAAGTGAGATACCACTCAAAGCAAAACTGAACAAAAGAAAACAAATGAAATGACCCGACACAATAATTTCATTAGCTTTCTCCTTCCACCCATCTCTTCTTTCTTTCAGCTATTTTGTTGTCAAAATCTCACCGCAAAGAATTCAAATTACGATATGCCACCCTTTTTTTTGTTATTGTCCACTAGTGAGAGCGCAAAGTGCACTCGAATATGTACTTCTTTTGAAACAAAACTTTTAAATAAGTTTAAATGTGCAAGTACTCGTGCAAAGCCTAACAGCTTAACACATCACATCTGTCATGATTCCCTTTAATAAACAAGCAATGCAATTAAACTTTTCAATTTGAATGATAGTAAGAATTCTCATGAGATCAAGCCCTCCATCTGTCATTATTACATGATTCAATTTCAAATACGGTGTTGTTCTGCATTTAATCACTTATAATTATCGTCGATTCATAAAACAATTGTGGTTCTAGATATCACGATCTTGTTTTAAATTCACATTACAAGAGAGCATATTTTATTCTTCAAGAAAAACACAACTACCTGGGCAGGTTTTGAAGAGCTTCTTTCTTCGGTCCTTGTCTCTATTGTTTGCCAAAAAGAGGACTGTACTTTTTTGACTGTCTTACTACCAAACGTGGCAACCAATCCTTTTTTCTTTTTACTTCTGAAATAGTCAAGAAACAAAACGATGAAAATCCATAACTGCTTTTCAATTTAAAAGTTCGTAATTTTTAAAATAATACACGTTTATAAAAATGGTAATAAGGAATAAGATGTAATAATGTTATCAAGAAATAAGACATCGGTAAAGCAGTATCAGTAGGCATAATGTATCAGTGAAAAAGCTTGCTTCCTGCTCAGTGCCATCACGGTAGCAACAGCACAAGATTCTAAATCCGCAAATCCAAAATTCAAAATGACCAAACCAAGTAGACCACTAACAGCCGAACCGCCGAAAAGTTTTCGTAAATTTGAACAAACCGACTGTCGTGAATTGAAATACTGCAAATGAATAACGGATTAATATAAACGCACAATTTAAATAAATAATGATTCAATATTTTTATAGTAATAGTATCAATTAGATTTTAGGATACATATGGAAATTTTGAAACAATGTTTTCTTTTTTACGACGATTCCAACGATCAATCATCAAACGTTATGGATTAATGAGAAGGCATAACGAAAAAAAGGTAATAGCTCAAGGGACCGTAAGAGGGATTTTCATTCAGTGTGCGATTTCCATTAATATATTTACATTAAACTTTTCTAAACGATTATTGTCATTCGACTAGCGATTTTTATAACCCCCTGTAGTAAGCCATATGCAGCTATGGCAGAGATATTTATGTTTTGAATTCTTTAAGAATGAAACTTGCACTGTCATACGAAAAAATCATGCACTGATAGAGGTACGTTTAAACTTATCAAAATGAAATGACTGTTTCCTAGGCAGTAAGGTATGAAAATATATTTAATTCGTCTACAGATTATTCAATCATACAATGTCAATGCGACAAAAATGTACAACTTAGAACAAATACGAAAGATGAATTAAGTGGAAATCTGTCCCATCGTTGACTTTCTGGGATAAATTAAAATGAGCAATTATTTTGCGCACTCTAACGTAAGGGTGCTGTATAAAGCTTTTTTGTCCGTTGACAAACTAAATGTCTGAGTAAATGTAGAAATATGTAAATTAAATCTGACCTTTATGCAAATTATTCAATATGTTTACTAGAATTGGTTTTGTTTAAAGTATCAAGTGACACGTTAGATATATTGTTTTCCAACTTACCATTCTAGACTAGATGTATGGCAAGGATGTCAAGTACAATAGTGAATCATTTAATCCAAACTTGAGGAACTCAAAAATGTCATAACCTCTTTCTGACTTACTTCTAAAATTGAGACTTCTATTGTCATCGTTGCACGTGAGAAAATTGATAATCAATAAAAGTTAATCTAACAGCTCACGAATTAACTGCTGACCGATTATTTCCATAAATCAGCTATCTGAGACGGAATGATGTGAATATTACTAAAATGGTACAATATTACAAATTAAGCATAAAACTAGACGATTTCTCTCTCTCTCTCTCTCTGAAAAACTTCATTACCAAACAGCATACTCTCGGGGCATCATATTTTTCTGCTGCTAAAATAACAGTATTATCCAAAACAACAAATCCTTCGTACCTTTCTTCCTCTACCTATTCTTTTCACAATACTACCTGAAGACCAACTAATGTCAATGCCACTTGGCAATTAATGTTTTCTCTAATTTGCTTCAAAATTTTTTCAACATTAACATGACAACACAATATAGCATAAGCAACGTAATTCATACAAAAGAATGATGTAACGTGCGTATATAAGCGTAGTTTGTGGAGTAGAATTTTTAAAGTGAGATTACCTTAATTAAAATACTATGTCTACTACAACAACGACTGGCTGGCTTAAATTCTCTCATTAACCAATAACCAATGAATCTCTTCGTTTGCTATTTATAAACCTTCCAGGATGGTCCTCAGTAACGTATAGTTTTACCACCTATACAGTGGGAGGACAGGAGATATAATTTGTAAATAATTGAAGTAATAGAAAATTTCTAAGGAGTGTTTTTCTAAATTCCATAGGATAATTCTTATGCGACAGAATAGTTATCGAAAGGGAATGTTTATTTCTGCTGCTTTGCAAGGTAAAGTAACCTGAAATATCCATTTAAGGACAAGACGTGGATTACCTTTGGAGGTTTCAGGGGTGAAGTAAATTTCGAATGGCAGTGCGAAAACATTGTCAACTACGTCTTGTCCATTTCATTTTTAATGTAACTATTAAGTCACAAAACCGAGCGTAGAAAAGCGAACAGAAAACAATGTTCATTAGTAACTGACACAAAAGATATCATATCATATCAGTACACTTGCTTAAACCAGTCTAAACTAATCCAATTTTAAATAATTGTTACTCAAGTAATTGTAACATTTCCAAAATGTTCAATGAGGACAGCTTAAAATGCTTAGTCCATTGATCATTGCGACTTAATTCATATCAGTCCACTTAATCCAACGTGATCTAAGCCATATTGACCATCATTGTTGACAGCTCCCATTGCAACAGTTTTTTAGGAATAACAGCGAAGTGTAGTTGCGATGTGCCGTTAGTCAACCAATCAGCTCTGTGCCACAGAATGTGAGAGTGTTAGTCAGTCGAAGATGTATCTTCTTCAGCGAGGATTTCTCTCTTCACATCTTCACTTTCATGACTTCCACGTATTTAGATAAATGCGTCACGCGTCTGAAAAGAAGGAGCAAAGGTCGAGACCCTCGGTGAGGCCACTTGCTAAGTATCATTCTATTCCGTGAAATTTCAAACGAACACCGAAAAGTACAGTCAGTTGGCTTTAGAACGTTGGAAAATACTTTTCTAAGATTTTTTTTATTACGAAAAAGGAAACTAAAACAGATTCAGATTGAATTTTTCATTTATTACTAATTTTTTGTCTGAGGCAAAGATCATGGCATTTATCTGATCTTCGTAACGTAGAAAAAAATGAATTTTGAGTTTTGATTTTGAAATGTCCCGTTTTCGTTGTGCTGTTGTGGACTTTCTTTTCACGACACTTCCATTGAATCATTTATTTCTCCAATATAAATGCCATCATTTATGTTGTTCATTGTAAATCGTTTATCATCAAATATATCTTCTAAGGTACATTTTAACTAAGTGCCACGTCCGAGTCACTAACAACATTTCAACTGATACTATTGAACTGTGAGAATTCAAATTTTAGAGTTGATAAGTATTTCTGATGGAGCACATTTGAGATTGATATTTGAAATTTATGCATGGAATGAAGAATTGAAATTGACAGTGCTTTGGTCGAGGACTTGGCGTAAAAGT
Organism: Litomosoides brasiliensis; assembly: GCA_013365375.1. Lineage (NCBI taxonomy): Eukaryota > Metazoa > Nematoda > Chromadorea > Rhabditida > Onchocercidae > Litomosoides > Litomosoides brasiliensis. The sequence goes on along the minus strand of JABVXW010000256.1, from coordinate 65,722 downwards.
TGGTTTCATTCGTACTTACGCAGTAAACACTTAATAAACGCAAAGTGAACAAATTTTTCCCTCTCTCCTTCACTCCTCTTTCTCTTTTTTTGAAATAAGTTGTTTTTCATTTGATTATAGGAAAATAAATGATTACTGAAAAATTTGTTACGATTGGAAAGTGAGGAAACAAAGCGTCATAGAAATGAAATTATGAGGTATCGCTTAGTCAGAACTAAGACACGTTTCTGACTTCATCGTTATTATTTCATGTAAGACCGATGTTCCGGGTGAGATTAATAGGTTATACAAAAATGCTAACTTTAGCGAAGTTCAATCATTGAGTACTTACACAGGTATCTATATTTTTATGGTTGGACGACAAGTGCACAGGACAGAGTGTTCCCTGAAAATTGCGTGATGTTGACAACTGTCGGGAAACCCGAGAAATCTAACACAAATTATATAAAAAATCCCTAAGATTTTGTCATATAATCAATTTCGCAATGATTGTTACATCTCTATATCTTTTACATTGTAGTCTGTTTCATCATCGTATCAAAGCCGAAATGGGCAACATCATTTACAAGCCTTTGTCACATCATTTACAAGCTTCTTGTAGCTAACCCAAATTTCGTAAGACGATTAACTGTGTGCCAGTCTTGTTTACTGCTAGCAAAGGCAACATTAACCACACACAATCTTTAATCTGTTTAAAGCAATCCTTTGTTCTTGGATTTCACCATAATTGGAAGTGAACAAGCTTCTTCTCTCATCATTGTGCTATAACTTAACCCTTGTTGCAATCTTAATCCCGCCCACACAAAGGGATATATATACCATGAGACAGTAACATCATGGCTTTTTCACCTCATTAGCTCTGAACTCACCCAACTTCATCACCTTCACCGCTACTCATCATCCTCAACCACATCATCAATTTCATCATCAATTAATATTTGCCCCAATTTGTACCGCTGAATAAACTTATTCTTCAAAAACTATTCCGTCGCTTACACTTCTGCTACTGCAAATCAGTTGCTAAATAAGGCTTGACAAAGTAATATTGTTGTGGATCTACAAACAATACACAATAAACTCAAACTCCCCAAAACTTCCACAACAAGAGTGGGAGAGGAAGTGAAAGAAGCTCTGTCCAATTTCAAGATATAAATGTCCAGTTACTGAGCAATGGCTGTTATATTCAAATAAAAACATGCCATTTACATTTGTTGTAAAAAAATAATAGCAAGAAATCAGTGGCTTATTGATTTGAAAAAGGAATAAAGAAGAAAGACTCGACGGTTTTAATAAACGATCTATTCAGCGAGAAGACCACAATCTTGCCGATCCATCTAGCAATGATAAATGATGAGAATTTATTAGTAAGTGCGAAGGTTAGCCATCTGTTATCATTATGAATAATACAGTCAAAATTATCACTAGTAATACTGTTGATGATATTCTATTAGAACAATCACTTCGTTTATCTACGTTCCTTCCTAATCCGATCCGCAACAGCAGCAACAAGCGCTGCTCCACGACCACTTCCATCTTCCGACAACATCAACTGATACTAAAAATGAAATAATTAGCAGTCGTCTCTTAACAGAAAAATGCTTCATCGAGAAGAAAGCTCATCTCAATTCAATTTTTTGAAAACCAAAAAAGAAAAGAATAACCATTAAAATTTAAAACGTAGCAAGGGACATACGTCAAGATTTTTTGGCAATAAGTCGTTGATTTTTGAATCAAGAATTTTGTCAAATTTTGGATGAAACCGATAAACGGAACCATCAATCCCCACTGTTACAAACTTCTTTTGCATACGAGATAGAATGCACGATATACCTGCTGCAGTGAGATATGCAGCGCTAAAATGGTTTACTGTGTTGATAATAATTTCTTGAGAAGGAAAATTAAATTTCAATTTACGAAGCTCTAAATTTAATCTCACTGATCAATACTCATTATTAACAGCTCCTAATTTCACTCCTACTAATACATTATTTAAGAATTAACAGTGCATTTCAAACCAAAATTTTAAGGATAAAAAATGCCTGAGAAAAGAATGTTTGAAGCAATGATTCAGTTAATTTGAAAAACATTGGAATAAGAAATTATAATACATTTTCTGAGCAGATAAAGGTTATGAACCAATAAGCCAAAAATAAAAGCGAAAGATAAGTTAAGAGAATAAAAATACCGAGTGCTGACTATTTCGCAAACGTATGCAACGTGAAGGCAATCGCTGTCACTTATCTTATTAATTCCGATTTGTTGCAAAATTTGAAGCGTTCTTCGCAAATCTCCGAGACCTTTTTGCCTGAAATGGACGCAAAGTAACTGTATGGAATGTCGTTGAAATTCATTGAAATATTGGTAAAAAATTAAAGAAAACAATAAAAGAGTTTAGTATTTATTTGTGCCATATAAACTGTTTAACAATAAAAATAAGAGTAAATAAACAAATGGAAAACGAATAGGCATTTAGATTGTAAATTCTGATTCAAATGATTGAAAAATTATTCAAAAAAGAATAAAGAAGAAATCGAACTCCTCAATATCGGAGATAAATTTAGTTGGAAAGCAGTTTGGCTTTGAAATAGCTTCATAATCGCCATCGAAGAGCATTTTCTCTTTAGCAAGTTTCACGAGAACGAGGCGCACAATTTCTCCCATGTACATCCCAGAAATCATCTTTTCAAAGCTTCAAATGTTTTTCGTCACATTTCAGCAAAATATAAAAACGCTAAATTTTGAACTTGTACTCTAAAAAACTCATTAAAAAAAGCTAAATATGCGTAAAAGAGAAAACTTACAAGTATTTACCCGGATTAATGGTTCCACGATCGACGTCCTTGTCAAATTCTGTACGAAGAAAATCTATGCACCCATTATCGCCAAAACCTCCCCATTCCATATTTATGATCATCTAAAATAAATTTTGACTTATTAATCAAGAAATAAATGAATAACGTATGCACATGTACAAACGTATGTTTGCAGCTCTTAAACTTCTGGAATTAAAATTGTTGTTAAACCGATAGGATCATTTTAATTTAATTTAACAGAAGAATTTAATTATTTGCGACTAACTTCTTTTGGTTCATTGTCTTTATCAAAACCATATTTGTTGAATTTTGGGCAGTTGGAGAGCTTTTCCATGTAGCATGCATTTGTGCCAGTACCAAGAATGATTCCGACTTGACAAGAATTGTCCTTGAAGGCACACGCCATTAACGTGCCAACTGTGTCGTTAAGCAGTGCTACCACATCGATACTAATATCCTAAATTTTCGAAATCTCATGACGATTTTGTTGAGTTTTTGAGACTAAGTACTAATGACATGTTAACAATTGGTTTAACATAAAAAAAATTAACAATTGTAATATGAAATTGTCTGCTCACTAGAATTATTAGTATTATGTAAACAAGGAAGTGATAAAATGTTAAGTAGAAAAATTGGAAATTGCACGTCATACCTTACGTCGATTGCATGCATCTCGAAGGAATTGAACAACATCTTGGCCTACCACTCCCGTTGCATTGAAACCTTTCGTCCAGCTGATAAGTTTACCAGTGGTGAGATTTTCTTGTTGTACAGGGAACGAGAATGTGAAACCAAGTGGTAACTGTTTCGATTCTTTCAGGTCATGTTCTTCCAGAAAATCCGCTAAGCACTGTCCAATATGATCAAATAGCTGTAAACCGTAGTTCATCGATACAAAACTGACGAAGATGAAGTGTATTTCAAACTAATCTCTATCTCTCATGAATAATCATTCTTCTCTCTGTATGGAAATATCGCATGGAAATATCCACCGACAACTTTTATGAATATTGACCGTTACGGTAAGTCATGCTGATATAACTGTCCAGAAAAGGTGATCAGACAAGCACGTGTAACGTCTAATTCTGAAACTTTTGTATTCCTATGAGATATGTAAAATATATGTGTGTAAATGTGGAAATTGTATATGCAAATAAAAGTATATGTAAAAAGTTAAAGATAAACATGATTGATTATCGATTGAATCGATAATCAATCATATTTATCTTTAGATTCCTAAACGATGAAGGGAAAGAAAAGCTGAGCTCAGTCAATTTTTCTAAAGGATAACTATTCCTTAAGCCAGCAAATTTCAAGTTTGTTTGATCTGATAGACCATCAACTAGTTAATCGTCCAGTCTATCAGTAACCAATCGTTCACTTAGTAGAAGTGCTGGGCAGTCACTTCAGATAATTTTTATGTATGCTTGAAAAAATTAGCAAACAGCGATAAGCCTAAGCAGTTCTGTAATTTCGCTCTTTCGATATGATTTAAATAAGTAATTTCTGTGTTATGATATGTGCAAGTTGCAGATACTTCAGCCTACTTCAAAAAGAAATGTAAAATGTACCGCAGTGCCAACACCTCGCATAATTTCTTCTGGTATACGATATACCTTCCCAGTCATTTCAGCCACATCACCTTTTAGTTTAATTAGTAACACTCGAAAATTAGTACCGCCAAGATCAAGTGCTAGGAAGTCGCCTCGCTCGGTGCCGTTCGGAACTGCCCGAACGAACGATGGCAACATTTTCAAGCTACCTGTAATAGGTCAAATCATGCGATATACTGGAATGCTGTAGCATTTCGAGTTCCAAGGTTCTTCTGCATCGTATGTTATTGACTGATCTCGAAACTGCCCTCAAATTATCCATGTCATCACTTTAGAGCAATTATAAGTGCTGGATTTAATAATTATTATTTATTATATTGATATATTACTGGGCTCGTCTCGTAAACCTTTGTTCATTTCATCTTCCATAATTTTTGAGACTTTCATAAGATTGTCATCGGAAATTACAAATTTCTCGCATATTTTCTTAATCTGAAATCTAGGTGAATTTCCATTAACAAATTTTTAAGTTATTATCTCTTTAATTTTTATTAAGGTAATATTTTATTAGCTTAGAGAAAATAAAATTGATCACTTAGATTTGATAAAACCAGTTGCCACCATTTCAGGAATTTATTAGTGAAGAATAGTGAAGAATTTGCAAATTCACTGTCAGAAAAGGATAATTTACCTCTGGACGAACTTTGTCTGAATCCCCTTTTTTTAAAATAGGACTACCGTACGAACCTCTTGGCATTGGATCTGTGAAAAACTCTTATTTAATAAAAACTATCACAATTCCTATTTGTTCTGTTCAAATGAATTCTTGTAATTCTTCCACACTCCCAATCACTTTTACTAATTAATACTTAACGCAATAACTACAACAAATGAGCAATGAACAACCAGTATGAAACTCAGCTAACAATGAACTACTGCCATACGATAATTCACCATTTTATAACTTTTTTTAAAGCTCAATTTAAATATGACTACGACCTCTCATTCATTTGAAAGATATCAAAATTAATCAGTCATAAGGTGATGTCTGTCATTTCCTATAAACAAATCTTAAATTTGGCCTGAATTTTATTACCATTTATGAAAATGATTGGAGGTTGAGATTACCCTGCAGAGGTCAACAACTCACTTCACGTCTGGAATAGGAGAGACTTGTAAGATATAGAGCCACCAGTATTTCTTTATAACGTTCAACATCTTCTAATTATTTGGATGAACAGTTCTCTGCCATATATACATATGTTAAATCAACTCTCAATTATTAACAGTGAATGAGCTTCGTCTGCAAAAATTTTCTGTGTCTGAAATTATTTCATTTCTCATCAGATGATTAATTAGTCGACAAGCATTCCGTGTACGAACCACTTCAATGACAAGAATTTTAATGTAAATAAAACTGGTAAAAGCATAACAAAAACAAAACAACAGTAATCTTAGAACTTTCTGATATGAAAAACATTCATAACAATGGCGCAAACAACACTTCTATTTTAATCATTTTGCAACTTATACTTTCTTAAGAATATGACGAATCGCACCGATTACCACGCACTATCAAAATCGAAGCAATTAAGCTACTTCTAATAAAACACAAGGATTCCAACATGAAAATACGTCATTCTCGGCAAATTATGACGAATAACTCAATTTCCAGCGTCGAATTCTCTAAATCCGTTTACTCTGATTGGTGTATGACACTAAAAAGATATTTATTTGAACTCCGCAACCAAACTGAGAAATCCCAAAAATTTTATAAATGGAATAAATCCTTCACTTTGGCAATTTTTTAATGCAATCAAAACACATACCATTACATGGTTAAATAATTTGATAACAATTACAACTTTTATAAATTTCAATGAAAAGAAGCCAAAAAAAGTAACTCAAGTTAAATAACCTATCACTTGATAAAAAATGGCATTTAAGGTAAATTTCAAGCATTTTTGAAAAATTTATCACCGTATGTGCATAATAATAACGATAGATTGATTAATTAAATCGGTAACGACAATAGCGATACTGCTAAGCAATACATGTCTTCACCAGAGAGAATGACAGATGCACTGCATAAAACTCAGTAAAAAATCTTCGCTTAAAAAAGACTTAGTAAGGACTTTTCATTTCATGAATCTATTAGATATGATTTTTCACTCATTGCTTCCGCTTTCTCGCGCAAATAAACATTCTTTTTGCAAATTTATTCGGAAAAGCTTGCAGCCACAAAATAAAAGTTGATAATTGATAAATAAGTCAGCAACGGGAATGATCAAGAAGACTAAATAAGTCATCACTTTTTAGCAGCTTTTTCCCTTTCTTTTTCTTTATCGCCTTCTTTGCCGTCTTTGGTCTCCTTATTTTCTTTCTTTTCTTCTTTATTTTCATCTTTCTTCCCTATTACTTCAATTTTCTCCTTATCTTTTTCATTCTTTTGTAGAGAAAGCTGAAAAAATCCATTTTATGAATCAACACTTTAAATGCCCTGAAAAATGCTGTTTAGCAGCTTTTCCATATATTTTTAATAAATATTCTAAATATTACCTTGTTATCGATGAGATTATGCAGAGCAATAACGGTTCGTACGAGAGAACCCATATAAACGCACATCAACTGGTCATTTGTCTGTACATTATGCGCTTCAACAAATTGCGGCGATGTAACGTCCGGTAGAAGATTTAGCACTTCCTCAATGTAGCAAAAGATGGTATGATTAAAGAAGAGTTCAAAAAATTGGTATGATAAGGTATGAAATGTGATATTCTAACACACATTTTCTCCTTTTTATTCTCTCTATCATAAACAATTACTTCAGTTTTTCTAATTTCTTAGACTGTTGTTTGATAAGTTAAGGACAAGTGCAGTTATCTCCCTCTCAACTGAAATTCCTTGTAGCATGTCTACATTTGGTAATGTAACGGCTCATTTAAAAAGGCAATCGATCTTTCTAACATAGAATCACCAAAAATGGTATGTGATAAAAACCAAGAGTCTTGAATATTAAAACATCAACTAGATGGAATATTAAACTTTACCGCAGGAAATGACAAGAATACCTGTATGTAATAGATAACGGCATGATTGATCGGTAGCTTACCCTCGGCTACTTCATGCAAGTAACACTGCAAATCAAGCAGCTGTCCATGTAAACCCCTCAATCCCATTAATTGATCGGTGATTCTTTGAGAAAGAGTTCCTGCTGTCTGGTCTTTAATATCCCTGGAGAATCAAAAGTTTAGATGACAAGCTACTTTATTTTCATTGGAACTAACAAGTTAATGGAAAAAAATCACCTTAAAAGATGCTCAACTCCAACTTCTTCCGCTTCTTCAGCACCGATTTCACTTGGAACATGCTCGAAGGTTTTGATTGGTGGCGTACCATCCTAGAAAGACGTCTGAATACGATAGAAAAGAGATCCGAGAAATAAATCTGCAGAATAAGTTTAAGATATATTAATTCAAACACCACAGAGAGCTTTTAACATACATCATGGACTTCTTGCACTTCCACATAAGCTTCCGTTGGCAACCCTAAATCTTTTGGTTCGGCCTGTATAACAACAAGAACAGGATTAGATGTGAAGCGTTTCAACTGCTCATTGATCACAATGTCGTTCTGGAAGTTCAAAAACATCAACATATAAACTGAGGAATACATCAACTAAAAACTCAACTTCTGGAAAATGCGTAAGCAGAATCAATTTTTTTTCCTTACTTACCCTATTTCAGAACCCAGTACTACCACTACGATTATCACACTCTGAAAACGAGTATGATATAACGAAAGGAACCGAACTATATCCAATTATTGCAAATACAAGCTTCATTATTCCCCATCTGCTCTACCCAATATTCATTTTTCTTATTTTCATCATAGTTTTCCAAAAGTTAAGAAGAGAAGTGAAAGTCAATAATTACAGATCATAAGGGACCAAAATTTCACTAACTCGACAAAGTTTAGGCCCAGTATGATACCATCCAACGATCCTTTCACGTGCAGCAACCTAAAAGGTTTACAGGTTATAGACAAAAATGTAAAGTTCATGAAAATGTTCATATAGAAATACTTAACTGGCATGTCCTATAGACTACTAATCTGTCACCGCCAAAATGCTTACTTTGTGGAACATGCCATACATGCTCTCCAGGTAATCCATGTCGAGAAACCAAGTTTTCTTGTCTCGTTCATCCTCATCAAAAGGAACTGAAAATCAAGTAACTCTGTAAACCATAAAGATGATAAAAGGTGTAAAATGGCAACAAAAAAAACATCGGAAAAAAGCAAGAATGGACTTACCAGCAAAGCTATTAGCAATATCAAGCGTCCTGTCAGGTTTCATGCTTCCTAACAATACTCCAACCACACGTTTCACATTTTGAGTTTTGCTCACACGATTGAAATGATCAACTACAGAAAGCAACACTAGCGGGTGAACCACGACCTGAAAAATCCGAAACTCTGCAACATCTTACCCTTATCACAGCTGTAATACACTTCCCATATCAATATTTTCAAATACTGAAGCATATTTTACTTCTTAGAGTGACAAAAGTAAAAAACCACACTGTTTCCTAATAATAAAGTAGCATTCAGAAAGGTACTTCACTGATAACAGTTTATTAGTATGACTTGAATCTCAAAATTTCTTAGCAAACCTATCTCCCTAACCACAATACCCACAGACCAAAAGCTCGCAAACAACAAACCTTAGAGACATGCAAATTAACATGCACACCGCTGACGCAGTGTGATTTTACGGTGCCAACAATCTTTGTTCCATTATGTACTTTCACTTCATCTTCTTTATACGGTGCCATTTGGAATCAAATTTTTGAATTTCGGAAAAGAAGTAAATTAACCAAAGAGAAGATATCTTTCTTTGAAATTACATTTGCCATTCAATACCCAAGCATTTAGCGAACTTCAACTGAGTAGAACATCCCAAAAAGGTTTTAGACATCAGCCATATTAAAAATGAGCAGGACTACGAAAAAAATGATTTTTTCCAATTTGTAACATACCCATATTGCTATTATTATAAAGACAAAAAAACGAGAAAAAATTTCAGACAATAGAAAGTAGGAGGCACAATAATAATGACTGAGAATCAAAGGATGTCACCCATGCGAAAAATAGGAAAATTTTAGAATGTGATACGAATTGTCGCTTGTAAAAAATAACAGCAGTAGGAAAAGCTAAATTAACGTCGAGAGTACTGCGGAATGAAAAGTTTACATTGATAAAGTGAGATGGTGACCAGTCCACAAGATTAGATCAATGCGGAAATACCGCCCTCACTCCAGCAAGTTATAAAACTAACAACTGCAACATTTGGCCGCAAAAAGGTGAAACAGTGAAGAGCGGTTCGGCCAGCAGAAGGCTTAAACGCTTACAAACATCGATGACAGTTCTGTGTGAGGAAGCACCGAATAGACAGGAGTCTTTCGTGACCTTGAGAAAAATCCCGAAAGGTTTGTCTTATTGTCTCAATATTTATGACAAATTTTTATATCACGTATTATCGAGTAATTTTCACTGGCTGCAGCTCATGGACGTGCAATCATCGGTGTATCGTACATACGTGATCCTTATTCGCAGGAAGACTATTTAATAACATGCGCACATGATTCCCTTAAGATTTGGCTCGTGTAAGTTTGTTTCTCAGTCTTTTTACCAATTAGAAGTGACAGTGTTTTAAGCTTCTGAAATTATATTTCTTGAGAAATAATATAGTTCGAAATGCCTAAATACTGTTGCACAGTAAGGTAAGAATTACGTGTCTTTGAATAACTGATATGAGTTTCTACATTTTGCTTATAGGTAATTCTAGTCTGAATAGGAATTGCATTTAAAAATAGTAAAGCAAAACTCATATTTTAGGGATAAAAATGATCCAGGATTTTTGATGGAGAAACTGGAAATCAAAGGGTGGAGGAGTGGAGCGCAGGATTTTGATGTAACACCCGAAGGAGCAAGTATGACCTCTTCTGCTTCAAAACATTTTCAAACTGGAGCCGGATTTCTTTTTAATGTACAAATGGTTTTTGTGTTTAATCAAATTTCCTTCTAGTTTAAAATTTTATGCCTGTAAGAATAATTATCCTTATCAATATTTGTTCCAGTGATAGCAGTTGTTGGTATTGATTCTTTGATGCATGTGATCCATTTATCCTTATCTAACTTCACTTACACCGTTGATGTTTTCAACATGGGATTCATGGAACAGTGGCACGTCAGGATATCACCCTGCCGAACTCGTTATCTTACAGGTGGAATATGCCTAATTTTTTTTGCAATTTCAAAATTACACGTGGTGTTCAATATGCGTTATTTCTTTATGATTAGTATAAAAACAAAGTAAAGAATGGAAAAATGCGACTGACAGGAGATCAGGACTAGGATATTAAGAAGGCCGCCATGTATATTGAAATCTTTATTGAAATCTCATTATTTTTGAACAGATTTGTGCTGGTTTTTATAAAACTATCCATATTTTAGTGAGTTTTTCTGGATTTTTGTCGCTGCTGTCATTGAAAGGTGTTACTGATAATAACCTCAGTTTTCCGGGAGCGCGACAGGTCTCTTCATTATCATATGTTAGTTTTTTCTCTTTTTTCCTTTAGAAATGTTAGAATGATGTGAAGAGATCAGAATTTCTTGTGATCGATATAAAACTTGAAATTTAAGTTAAGTAAATATGCTCATCTTTATTATTCAGAATAATGATGTTAGTTATTTTTTGAAATAGGAGATGTAGAAATTCATGCGATCTAGCGAATTTTTGGAAAATGTTTTCTACATTTTGCAAATTACGAAATTCTTTTTTATTCAAGAAATTTTCCAAGCTATTTCTGAAAAAAAACTTTTGATTTCTTCAATTTGCCACGTTTATTCAAGAACATATCCAATAAAAAAAACAATTATTTTGGCTAGTACATATGCAATAATTCGTCTAACCCACATCTTATATAGTTTTTTACTCACTTAAATTCTTAATTTTATGAAAAATTTTACCCATTTTAGAGTCCAGATAACAAAATGATTGCCGTAGCTAACAACGAAGGAATCGTCACAATACTCAATGCACAAAAATTTGAAATTCGATTTTTCTTTGAAGGTTTGCTGCTAAATATGAATTTCTGGAGTTTTTCCTGTAGGTCTCCAGGTGTTTCATCCATCGTCTGAGGTTATCTTCAATTAATATTTCCAGCGCATGCAATCAAAGTGAGGGCAACATGTTTTTCTCCATCGTCAGACAGTTTGTTGACTGGCTCGGATGATAAAATCGTCAAACTTTATATGATGTAAGTTTTTGGGAATTTACTCATCCTTGCACCAAATTTTTGGAAGGATTCCTTTGGTTTATATTTCAACGTGTCTTCAAGTTCCAGTTGGGGGTTTCCAATGAACGATAAACGAATGCGATTTGTAATTACTTTTTGTCAAATTTAATAAAGATCTGTTTTCAGATGCACAGACAAGGCACAATTGGTCAAAAGTTTCTGTGGTCACCGAAGTTGTATTACGGCGGTCAGATATAACCCTCGAAATCCACAAATGTATGGATTTTGTATAATTCTTACTTCTGTATCCACTTGTTTTATTTTTATCAAACATTGATTAGTTACAGGTTTGCAAGCTCATCGAACGATAGTTGTGTAATTCTGTGGACTACTACTCAGGACTGTGCACTTCACGTTTTTCAAGGAGCTCATGAAGGAGTGGTTGGTTTATGAGTTTTTTTTTTCTTTGCTATAAATCACTTCTAGAATTATCAACACTCTAGATGTCATATGGAGTAATCTAGATTAGTTTCAACACTTACTTTCGACAAAATACGGCTTCTTTTCGGTAATTCGATTTCAAAGAGAACTTCCAGAACTTTTGTCAAATTGAAACACTTCATTTAGAGAACACCACATTCTACGTTTACCAATTCGAGTGTTTTCATGACCATTTTTCTCACAAACTTTCTTGATTTATCTAGAAGAATCACAAATTTTGGAAAATTGATAATACAATTTCAGGTTAAAAGTCTTTCATTTTCGGTAGACGGAATGTATGTAGCTAGCGTTGGTGAAGATCGTGCAGTTTGTATACACCGTTTAGCTAATCAGAAATCTCTAGTAGAACTGACTGAAAACAACTGGTCAACCGCTCAGGTAACATCTCTGGTTTATATTCTCACAGGCTTCATTTAAAAGTGGTTGTCACAGAACACTATGGAAATTTCCAGTCGTTTGATCAAGAGCTTTATGTATAGGTTCAAATCAATTTTTTTGTATGGTAACTATCTTGTCAATAAAATATTACGGTAATTTATTTTGGGAATTCATTAAGCCAATTCATATATCACATTTTCTGCCCATTTTGGTTCGTTGAAATATTCAATTTCCATAACAGGTGTGTGATAGTACGAATTTGCTTATCTATAATTTTGATTTCACTTAACTTTTTTCCTAGACCAGATATTGGTATGTATAATTCTTAATAGAAACTTCACTTATTTATTAGAAACTTCAAAGTGTTGAGAACCAACAAACAGATTACAATTCGACAGTTGCAAGCGGGAATTCCATATTGCCAAGTATGTTCTTTTCAAAAAACTGGTGCCCTTTTTTTCTGCTTTCTGCTAAATATATTATCATAAATTAGAATCGCTAATTTTTTAGCCTCTGAAAATAGTAAAAATGGTGAGGAAGAAGATGAACTCCTAGTGCGAGCCAGGAGAGATCTTGAAGGAATAAGTGACGAAGCATCGCCTGAATGACAGAGCATCTTGATATAAAAATTGAAATTTGTCATTATTGTTTAAAACATTTAAATAAGTAATTGGCTTTCTCACTATAAAAAGTGTGAAATTCTCGGATACCAAAGTGTCTTTTATCATGTCGTCAATCGTTTGTTAAAAAGCTGATTTAAACATTTTTTTCAATCATCGCATGCCTAAAATTTTATGGTAATAGATTGATAAGGAGTTTTGAGAATCATTAACTTGATTTAAAAATGTTGCTGCTTCACATGGGGAAATTTAAATATTCAGTTGCTAAGCGGACAGTTGCAACAATTCACAGAGAAGAGAAAATCTCAAACACATTAATAGTTGCTAAAGAATGGAGACACTTCCTGTTGTTGCCTTTCAGTTTCTGTTGGATGTTGATTTCGCTCATTCCGAGAGAAATACTTACTGTTTCTCAAGAAGCGCTTTTTAGCCCCACAGCCGAGACATGTCATTACAATTTGCTTTTTCTTATTGAGTCTGAAAGTTATGAAAATTTATTAAAAGCACAACAATTCTTTTTTGTTATCTCCCATAATAATTTAAAAGTATTTTTTTTATATAATTTTTCACGAGAAAAGACCATAGTCCTTCTTGTTCCTAGTCTGTTTGATTTCCTGAATCTACGAACTTATACATACATTTTCCATGTTTAAAAGTAAAATCTGTGTCTGGATTTTTTGTAGTTCGATTATAAATCTGTATCCTAAAACATGCGGAACTCAGACTGGAACCAAGTTAAATTTGATAATTACCTTACGGTGACCGACTGGGTACCATCTTGGCGAGCAATAAAAATATTCTTGCAACGCTTACAGATCGTACGACCAAAATCTTTTTCTAGTCGTATCATTTCAACCAAACATAGTTCCTTCATTTCACGAAGGTAAAGTTTGCTAAGCGTTTCTAGCCCACTGTTGCCAGATGATTCTAAAGCAAAAGCGCTCCAATATACTCAGAAACCTAAAATCCACATTTGGAATCCAACATATAGGAAACTCACGTGAACAAAGTAAGCTTGCTGCCCCGTAGAGATAATTGCATCGGTAGTGGAACTCGTTTGGTTTAGGTGATCGTGTTTTTGCGTCTATCACGAAGCCATCCACTTTGTTCCTGGACTGTTCCTGAACGAATTCGAATTTATCCGAATTCATAAACTGAAATTTGCAATGCTGCACGTAGTCAAATGTTCCTGTTTGATAGCAGCTGAAATATTGTCCACAATGTTTGATTCCGCGAATTCATGATTTCAAAAGCATGACTCAATGTTCTGCGAATTCAGTGTAAATACAAGTTGCTAGCAAAACAGTGTGCTTCTTAATGATTGCAGTCATAGAATCAAAATAAAACGGTTCTGCCATTTGTGTTACAGTAATGAACTTAATGTGAATGGTTTTTTGAGTGTTTATTCTAGTAGTTGAGCAACATTTGATCAAAGGATTACGAAGCAAAACACTAATAATATTTTGGGTATAATTTGTAAATTGTTTTGGGAATGAAAGAACACGCAAGAAAGGAAACAAAACGAGGATGGGAGATAGTTAGGGTTTTTCCACTCGCTTTTCTATCTTCTCCAATAACACTTCTATTTGAGCATTAAGATTTGGCTGTCCTCGTCTGTTCCTTTTTGATAATGCCTTGTTCATTCTTCGCTTAATTGAGGTATATTCTTCCAAAATTTTTTGCTTCCTTTCTTTTTCAAGTCGACATTTTTCTTTTTCAGCCTTCCGCTCTGCTACAATTTTCTGGTAAGTGAGTCGCGCACGTTGATCAGCATGTAAGCGTCTCTTCTTCCTGAAATGTGATTATACTGTATGCAGGAATATTCTCACTGTAAGCTCACCTGACTCTTAATTTCAGTGCTACTAAAAACTGTCTCCATGAGCAATTAGAGAAGCAACCGAAACTTTGTCATTATGCCGCTGTTGGGATGAATGTCTAAGAAAGGAATGAACGTATGTATGACTTGACAAAAGTTTTCGTTCACTTCTCTATGAATTGTGATTTGAATATAAATGAGAACGAAGATTTCACTCCGTGGAATTGAGGGAAGAAGCTGAGACCTTTGAAAAGACTTTGATTCCTGTTGATCTGTCGCTGATGAAATCTCACGTGAGGACCCAGCTTCCACGCCGTTAGTTGCCATCATAATCTGAAAATAAATTGTGCGAGTTGTGCATATGGTAGATGTTGTAGAAGATAAACAATTCCAGCTGGGTAATTATCATTTCAATGAAAGCGGAATGTTAAGAAATGAAAGTGAGGGACAGAGAGACCAGTAGAGAAAGAGTCGGATGGTAGGAGAGCGAGGAACGCACATAGCTCACATCCACCTTGGCGACATCACCTGTTTGGGCCGAATGGTTCTACGCGGCTACCATACGCTCTTTCTTAATGAACAAAACCGGTTGGTGAGGTGAGGAGGTGTCTGTAATACAATTAATAATGCTTTTGTTGTTCGTAGTACATTTATTCACAGCGAAACCTAGATTAGTTCTGTATTGACTTTTTCTATGCAATCCTTTTTTGTGTTTCTAGCACGCTTTTTATTCTTGAATGATTATTTCTTCAGATTTTGTCGAATATTAACTTTTACCTGCAAATGTCACTTGCGTCACTTTGAAGATTCGAGAGAAGTTTTCATAAGAGTTTTGAGTATAGTATTACTTCCAGAATGACGGAGCCGCCGAAACGGTTTTTGAAGAAACGCAGCGGTATTTCAGGACGACTGATGGTAAGCTCTCTATGAAATTCGTAAGTGTCAAAACTCTTTAAAACTATTGGGTGGATTTGTTACAGGAAAAAATACATTACCCAATAAGTGTAAACGCCTCAAAGCAGCAGTCAGCTTCGTCAAATATTTCATGTGGTGCTCAGAGTCCTCCCAGTAAGTCTTTTTGAATCTTTTTTTAGGAAGTCCATGTTAATAACTTGTTAATTTCGAAATTCAGAAACGCTGCTTAGAATTAAGTATTGGTTTTGACAGTGAACTTATTTTTACACCAAATATTTCGCATCTTTAGGTGATAATGAAGCGCAAGATTTAAATCGACCGTTTACGGCTGGTACGGCGGACAGCGGTTGTCCGGAGGATGCTTGTTCGGTGGTGCTTAGTCCAAACAGTAACAGAAAAGATAACGGCGTTGAATCTGTGGTTATAGATGTTACTGACTGCAGTGAAAGCAATTCAGCAGTTTCATCCGGTTTATCATTTTTATTTTTTAGTAATGCTTAAAAGAAGTTGCAATTTTGTACTTGAATTTATTGTTTTAGAATTTCGGAGCGATCATGGTGCACCATCAATAATTCGTGACTTGAGTAGTTTTTCAACAAACGGAATTAACACCGCCTCTGTAGTGTCGCGAAATTTTGTTGATGATGACCGTATTGTGCAGAAAGGTATAGAATTTCCCAACTGGTGCTCCATTCTTACCAATACAAAGTCGTGTCAACTTGTGCAGTGTATATCACTCTATCTAAATTATCGGCTCGATTGCAGGAAGGCCTGAACCTCAAATGTTCGACGCGATTTCGCCAGGGACATCCGAGAACTCTCAGGACACTGACGGCACAAGATCGCGCCACTGGCGACAAGTTATCCAGGAGTTTGCGTCAGAAACCAACCAGAAAGTGATGATTACGATGATTGAAGTCTAATTCATGCATAGATAGATCTATGGTTTAGTTAACTGATTTTCCCATTTATTAGGAGCTTCTTCCTCTTGAATCGGTCTCTGCAAAGAGTGGATCTTCATCAACTACAAGCTCAAATGGATCGGAACGGTTTTCAAAGGAAGCTCCACATTTTATGAATTGGCGTAGGAGATCCCAAAAGGGTAAGTTTTTCCTACAATTAGTATCTTTGTGTATGTGAGTGAAACATGGAAGATTTCAAGTTTGAAGATTCAGATACAGTACTCAACTTTCATCGTCATTTTTCTGCTTAATTATATCTGACAAAACTGATTTAGAAATAAATCGAAAATCGCATACCGTACAAGAAATATTACCATCCATTTATAATGAGGTATGATTTATGTGTTAATATACGTTATTGTTGATTTACAATTTTTATTCATGACTAATTTTTTATACATGAAGCATTAAAAAGTGATATTAAAAATTTTGCAGAAAAGAGAGGGTGATATTTACGCTCATGTAAAGAAAGTTGGAAATAACGCGGAAAGAGCGAATACTGTATTATTGGAAAAATCTTTGGAAAATATGACACCGGGCCATATCTCAGGAGAAGAGGTATAATCTTATTAGCGAAAATTACTCATTTTCTCATTTTGGTGGTATTGCTACTTTTCTGTACAAGCAGGCAGAAAAAATTAGGCAGTTCTTAGGCAGAATGGTTCAGGATGCAAAAGATTCCTTGTACTGCTAATCTTGAAATAATTTACTAAACTGCTGGATTCAACCTATTTCAGAAAATGCAGCAGAATTTCAAAATTAGCGTGACGGAACAAAATCTTGCAAAACAGTTGAGGGATCTCATTGCTCATGTAGATCTTGCAAGAGAGTATCGCCATCACCAATATGAAAGAGTGTGTACTTACCTTTTAGAACAAAATTAAACAAATCTGCGAAGGCAGCAGTGGAACCCATCTGGGGAAGGGATATTTATTTATAGGCTTGGTGAACTACGTCTTTTATCTCTTACTGTTGTTTCTTTAAATAGTTCATCAGTAAATTGATTAGTTTCAAGTTATTATAAATTTAATTTTCTCTATGAATAGTAATTAAGTATTCATAATTCTTTCAGAATGGATATGAATTCATCTGAAAAGTCTGTTCCATTGTTGGTGTTTTTTTTTCGTTTTTGTAGTATGCTGAATTGCTGTGATTTCTTTGGTTACGGCATTTGTGTGGTTTATTCATAGAAACCTGGAAGAATCTGGCATGAATTTGAGTGTCATCATATATTTTTATGTTATGCATGAAGTGTGTTGTCTGTCAAAATATTTGAGTTTTCCAAATTAGCCTAATATATTGCATTTAAATTTCAGCTGGAAGAAGTTTTCGATCAAGCATTGCAAGAAAAAGAATATTTTCGTCAACAAGTGAAGGAATTAAAAGAGCGTATTGTACAGTTGGAAGAAGATAGACAAGCACAGCAAGAAAATCTTGCTGCAAGAGAAGAGGTGGAGAAAATACGCAATGCTGATTTTGAACGTTTGAAACGAGAAAATGCTATTTTGAATCGACAGCAAAAACAGAAAGATGGTTGTGATACTGCTTTGGTAAATCTTCTTAAGGAGCAGGTCAATATTAATTTCTCTCTTGTTTATGTTCTTTTGAACATAAATTCTCAGTTTACTGTGACTATGAGTCGTTTTTTCGAAAGATACAGGGTTGCTCAGCAAACCTTTAACTGGCTAAACTCTTTTTATTAGCTGTTTATAGGAACAAAGGTTCTTTGGAAATATGCGCTAGGTAATATTTTGGCAGTTTTGAAGCTACTAATCATTTTCAGAATTTAAAGCTTAAGCATTTTTTCAGATAAGCGATCTTCGTGTAATAGTGCGAGATTTTGATCGGCAACGCAGTGAGTTGAGAGCACAAATCAGAAAGAGCAACACAGTTTTAAAAGAAAAAAATGATACCATTGAGCAGTTAAAAGGCGAAAAAACACGCTTGGAAAAACGAATTGCAATCATTACGGTATGTCACGTCACGAAATTTTTGCAACACTTTTATTTAGCTAAAACTATCTAAATGCAAGTGAATCTAACTGATTTGAGCCCCAAATATTAGATTTATACGAAAGTTAAATTGACTTGGGAATCATAATGTCTTGATGGTGGAAGTATTTTTCATGGAAAACTGTCAAAATTTTGAAGTGATGGTTAAAATGAGATGAATTTAGTGGATGAACTAAAATCATTTCTCTAACTTTTGATACATTGGTTGCATGAAATGGCGAAATGTCATCATATGTGGTTATGGAGAAGAATTGATCGCTTTTTGTGGCCTTGGATCTGTTATATTCGGATTTAATTGTTTTGTTAGGATTCTTTAGTCAAACGGAAGCCATTACTTTTTTATTCTTTTTCAATACAACTTTTACTACAGAAAGTGGAAGTCCATTTTGTCAATAACGTGGTCTTGTTTTTGTCTAGTACAGTCCACTTTTTTTCCAACCTTTCTTGTGGGGGAATAAATCCACTGAACAAATAGATTACTGTAATGTAACAATCACTGTCACTTTTGTTTTGACATTAGAAAATTAGCTTTTAATGATTTCATTTCACGAAGTATTCAGAACAAACCAGAGTTGATCAGTAGTGGAGATAACGAAGTGGGTTTGCCGTTTTTTATTCGAACATTTTCTTATTCTAAAAATGCTATTTTTCAGAAAAACAAAGCAGCTCTTCGAGGTCGTTTAGCTGAAAATACTCTTTCTGCTCAAGCTATTGCCCGCGCTTCAAAGAATGCAACTATTACAACATCTACAAAAGATTTGACTCCTCAGAATAACGAATTTTTCATAACGAATACACTGGATAGTAGAAGGCATACGACCCAGGTATAAAGAACAAAAAACTTTTTACATTTTACTTTCCCCATTTACATATTGCAGAGAGCGTAAAAATATGTTTTGTGGTACTTGCTTAGGGATAGGGAGTGAGGCACAGCCTAAAACTTAGTTAATTTCTATGTGGTAGATGATGCCGATATGAAATCCGGAAAATACAATATTTAAATATTACACGTTGGAAGTGTAAGAATTATCCAATGGATTTCAGAATGCTTCAAGCAAGTTACAAAACGCTGTAAATATTATCGAAAATACGGACACACTAAGCGATAATGAAGATGTGGTTGCTGAACAAGGAGTAATACCAGCGCGTTTAGGGAAGAATGTTCGTTGGAACGAACCTCTTGCAACATTTTCTCCTCCACCTACTGCTTATTCTTCTCTAAATCATGCAAATTCTGACATGGTATGTTACTTATTTTCCGTTTTTTAGGCAAACAACGTACTTTTTGAAATAATATTTCCTAACTGTTGAAATAAAAGAAGCATTTTTTCTTTTGTAGCAATTAATTCTAACTGAAAATAATATGGTTGGAAGAGCATCGTTATACCGCAGTGCGAACGATTTTACCGTTTACACTGTTACTCATTGTGGTTGTCACTTCTATGAATATAGCAACACAGATACTCGTTGGATACATTCAAGCAAACTTTATCAGGTCATTTCGCAAACTTTATCATTAAATGTGTGACTTTATGTTACGCGAATTAACATTCCTTTCGCCCTGAATACAACGGATTGATTAGTCGTAATTACAACTTCTATTCACTTAAATTTACAATAGCAGTGGGAACATTTAAAGTGCCGGTCGGTGATACTTGGTTTAAGCTGTTAGACTACTTCCTGCTCATTTTTCTTGTTAATTTTAGTCTCACTTTGTTTGTAGGTAAATTATTACGGACAAGCAGGTGCAACTACTGTTGAAATATGTGACGGCAAGTTGCTTGTTCGACATTTTTTATCTGGTCAGTTAGAAATTTATCGTGGAAGTGGTGAAACTACCTTAATTACACCTGATGGGCGTCGCATAGAGGTTATAAGAGACAAATCAGGATCTGCGCGCGTTGAGATGTATGCTTTTAGATTTTTTTGTAAACAAGTCTGTCGGACAAAATGAGATTTTTTGTTGGAAAGTACGGAGAGATGCTTCACATCTATTGCAACAACAGAAATCTACAGGTTCATTTCCCTTCAACTCAGTCTTTTCCATAAAGTCAGCATTTAAGTTATGGACTGGATGGCAGAGTTCGTGTCAGAGGACGTGGCGAAGCAGAAACAGTGCATCGAGCAACGCAAACTTCATGCCATCGCATGGATGGTTCCTACGCTAATCATATTGCTAGCGATGATTCGATGGAGTGGCGTTCTCCAGATTATACGGTGGGGCTATCGATTTTTTTTGTAGTATAGTTTATAGTCTCTTGTCTCCTTTGTATATATTTCTAGCGCATGATTAAACTGATTGTCAATCTAACTTTCCCTCCCATCGTTTAGCTACTCTCAACGCTTAGATTTTGTTGTGTACTACTGAGTTCTAAAATAGAGTCTGTCATTTGATTCATTTCAAGAGCAACTGCTTATATAAATCCATTAATTATGGGAAAAACTTTTAGGTGCATCGGTTTAAAAATGGTGACACAAAAGTGCGTCTAAATTTAATTGATACCAGTATCACCATGCTTGTTATGGATGTTGGCACAGTAAAGCATTTATCAAATCCAGTGGATAGACGACTTCCAAAATATTGTGTCGAGTGGGGCACTGTTGCTAGGAAAAGATCCAGAGTTATTGCTGCCAACCAGTCTAATGTACTCAACCAGTTGTAAATGAATTAATTTCTTGTTCCATAATGTGTCTCTTGACGTCTAAAGAGGAAAACCAATATTACGTTCATTCATGTTATACTTGCAAAGGAAATTGACAACGCAGTAATGATTTCTTCAAGATAACTTTGTATCAGTTGAATAGAGTTCTTATCTTGTTGTAAATCTTTAGTTTTGGTAAGATTATTCGCATTCATTCCTTAAGCATCGTAACATGAGGAAATGCTTTTATTAGCAATGGAGCAATCTTCTAAGCATTTCATTGATTTTATTGCGCAAGGCATACTTCCATTTTACTGTGAAATAAATTTGAAAACGCCCAGTAATAGCAATGTACATGCTTTTATAAAAGAAATACCAAATAACGTGCTGAGAAGCTGTTGACAGTTTCGTAACTGTTCAGTACTGTACATGGCAATGGCTCGGACACCATAATGCCGGCACTTTATATATATATATATATATAAAGGATCGGGAATGGAGGAATTGCCCTGCACTTACACATAAGAAAGGTTTTTTTCGATGAAAATGTCGCTGGAATTCTGCGAAGATAGTCTCATTGGAGTTGATCTGTAAGTTGCTAGGTACTACGTGCTGCGAAGATATATTTATTCTTATTTTGATGGTTTTTCCTGACCGTCCCTTACGTTTCGTTAGTAATTCTGTTTTCGGAAGTTTCACGCGGTCCTGGGGATTGGGGATGCTTATGTCACCGTGATGCAACTGCGATACTTTTCGGACTGATCATTAAGGGCTTGGTTTGTGCCGTTCACTTTGTAACGGATGATGCTTTGGTGGTTGTTGAAGCGTATGTAGCAAGGTAAGTATGGTCATATTACTCTGTTGCATACTATCCGTTTAAATCACAATGGTCTTATTGACATCCAAAATTACTTCGGTTTTTTTAGCTGACGAAAAAAAGACTCAGTTCTGGCATTATTGTCCAACTCATATTTTATTACTGAAGCAAAAGCCAGTTGTTAATATTTTATCAGTTTTATCATTTTCAGTATTGAAACCACTTTTGCTTAAACTTGTGCAGGCTTATTCATAAATTAATAGGATCTGAAGTTTAATTATGCGATTTTTATAGGTGGATGATAGGGAATCTTGAAATACTGCTCACTATCCTTGGAGTTATCGATAGATTGGATCCTATTATCTAAGGTATTTTGAACTTGTTTCTTTTAAATTCTTAACACGTCTGCAAAAGTGGCATGAATACATCTATTCATACATCCGTTTTTTTATCCTTGAACGATGGAGATGGAGAATGATATGGTTAATTCATGCAGTTTTCATGTAATGAAATCATGCATATAATTTTTGCTTTATAGAATTTTCACTGTTAAGATCTATTTACTTATTTAAAGTTTTCCGGAAACAAGGTCCTGTTTTTCTAGATCGGAATGCAGACTTATTTTTTTAGTGCTACTTAAAAATGTCAAACTTAAAAAAATCGTTTTTCCTGATTAGATAATTCAGTGATTATCAGGCGGAAAAAGGGAGTGGGATTTGCAAGGGTTGACGCTTCAATAACGTTGTTTCATTGCCATTTTTTGAGTAGATCTGTGATTAATTATCATCCGTCAACTGCAGGTTAATTTTGCCAAGTACTGATCAGCAGGCAGCATGGGTTCGAAAACGGATGAAGTTTCTCCATCTGATGTAACTTTGAACGTGGATTCCGTAAAACATGTTGCTAGACCATTACGTGCTAATACTTTTTTCGGTAGGTAAACTTTGAACAGGTTTTTTTTCATGGGTATCATTTGGAATGACACTCTATAAATTAAAGTGTTATACTGTAGGGATTGAAAAACTTGCATCTTTAGTGGAAGAAGAGATACGAAATCAAGAAGAGCATGAAAAGCAGAAAATTGGTCATCGGCGTATAGATCGACAGGGCGAGGTTGGTGTTGGATTCCTTAATAATTTATGATTAAAAGATGATGATTTCATTTTATTGAAGCAGCGAATAAGCATATATCTTATTAAAACTGTTGATGACAACTGACTTCATTTTCGTCGTCCATAAGTTTAACCCAAATGAATTGATTAATTGGAATTTAGGTTTGGCTTTAGATGAAAACATTTAATGTAATTTCGGTGCGATTCATTTTACATTTTAAGGTGAGTTACAAACGTGTTCCAAGCAATGCATTAATGGGAGCAATACAGCTGGGTATCGCGAATTCAGTAGGCTCATTAGCTTCCATACCAAAGAGAGATCTCCTACTGCAAGATTTTGATGTTGTTCATACTGTTTCTTTCCCATCGTATGTTTTTAAATAAGTTGTAGTTCTTTGTTTTAAAAGGATAATACCAAAATGTCAATATTTATTAGCTTTATGTTAGTTGTGATTTATCATTTCGTTTTTCTACACTATGTAGTATCCGGAGATATTTGAGTTATTTTCAATTTTGAATTTTACGTGAATCAAGATGTAGGAAGTGAATGTCTTATGACATTGACATTCTTCTTCGTTCGTCAGATATTTTAGAGAAATGATTTATGTTGCAGAAGTGGATCGCAGTCAACACCATCACATAGTTACGGTGATTTTCGATTCCAGACATATGCCCCGATTGCATTTCGAACTTTTCGAGATCTTTTTGCAATCAAAACTGCTGATTTCTTGGTAAAATTATGAAGTGGTTTATGAACTTTACTGATTTTTTTTTATACAAAATATTTAGTTGAATTTATTTTGGGATGTTTGTCTATTGGATTTATATTCTTTAAGTTGTTCTTTTTCATCTTATTTTCCGTTTTCCTTTATTACATAAAGTAATTTTCAGCGTTCTATATGTATGTTTCCACTGAAAGAACTATCAAATGCAGGTGCATCTGGATCCATATTCTATGTTTCGCATGATGATCAGTTTATAATTAAAACAGTGCAGTCTAAAGAGGCTGAATTTCTGAAAAAATTGCTACCAGGTTATTATATGGTAAGCGGACTTCTCAATGCTCTCTTTTTCTCAGTAATATTTTTTAAAGTCTTTGATTATTTTGCAAGTTAGTTTACCTTTAGATATTAAACTCTCTCAATAAGCATGCAATATAAAGCATTTCAGAATTTTAATCAAAATCCGCATACACTGTTGCCCAAATTCTTTGGATTATTTTGTTACCAGGTAATTTATCGTTTTCTAATTATCGCCTCATAAAAAATGAAATTCTGCAAACTTTATTTATTCACTCACTTCATATAACTGATACCTTCTTCATGACTATGCTTCAGAGTTTGGGCAAGAATATCAGATTGTTACTGATGAATAATTTGTTACCTCAAACGATAATGATGCATGAAAAGTATGACTTAAAAGGATCCACGTATAAAAGATTGGCATCAAAACACGAACGCGCGAAGACCTCACCAACATTGAAAGATTTGGATTTCATTTCTGTTCATCCCGATGGATTGCTGCTTGATGTAGGCGTGCATGATGCCATTATGAAAACTATTAGTCGAGATTGCTTGGTATTTTTTTACGAATAAACGAGATTTGTAGAAGATTGTTTTTGTGTGATATTCCCGAGATTAACATTGTACATATTTTAGGTTCTCGAGAGTTTCAAAATAATGGATTATAGCCTTCTTGTTGGTATTCATAATAAAAGTACAGCAAAAAGTGCAGTTGATGTTGTTGATGGTGGCGAACCGTCGACTTCAAATCAGGCTCGTATTTGACAACATTCCTTCAATTTTATGTGTTGCCTTCTACTTTATTTCATTTTAACATCTGATCTGCATGATATCGGTGTTGCTTTTTGTTCCCAGTGGACAATAATTGAAAAATTTATGAAATCTTATAACTTTAAACAGTTACAGAAAACAAAAATTAAAACTGTTCGAGTGAAAAGTGAGAAACTGTTGGATTCAAATTATTATGGCCAGTATGAGTATGTTTTCCACTGTCTGATTTTAAATAGTTTATTTGATGTAGTGACTTGTGTTATGCAAATGAAGTTTGTCTTTGGATATATTTGAAGAAATGTGATTACATTTTTACTGAATGTTTTTACAGACAGATATCATTCCCAGCAAGAAATCAGCGAGGAGACGACTTGTTATTATTTCTTGGTATAATCGATATTTTGCAAAATTATAGGTTATGGAAAAAACTAGAACATACTTGGAAAAGTGTACTTCATGATGGTGTATGTTTTTCTTTCAAAATTATGGAATTTTTTAACTGGCTACAGAAACTGTATAGGTTTCTCTTCTATATATTTTTAAATTTCAGGACACTATTTCTGTTCATAATCCAACATTTTATGCCCAGCGTTTTATTACTTTTCTCAAATCGCATGTATTCCACATGACAGCAGGTGAGCATTATTTTAATATCATTTACTTCACGTTATATTTTACAACTCCATTTTGTTGATATGCATGCGTGAAAACGCGGCAAGAGGTTCGCTGACTACGTTTTTCACTCTTCAATGCAATAAAGTATATTTGAAAAGTGAAATGAATACCAATTTTGTCCCTGTTTTCCAAAAAAAGATCGTAAGATAATTTTTAAGTCCAAGTCACCGTATATAGTGCATGTTTTTTGCAGCTGAGTTGGCGCCTAAAGGTGGTCATACAAAGTTCAAATCGGTCGTTACATCTTATTTAGGTATTTTCAATATCATTCACTACAGAGCATATTTTAAGAAAAATGAACGAGAATGTTTCAAGTTTTTAGATTCATAAGTTGTTGTTGTTCTTCTCATTTGGTTTTTTAGCTCTCTTATAAGGTTTTAAGTTCGCTGGCCATACTATGCTGAAATTCAAAATTTGATTTATATAGATTTTGGACAGCAAATTGCTTTCGAGTATTGTCTTCAGTTTTTCAATTGACATTTAGTTCATTTTATTTCATTCCCAATGTTTGTGAATATTCAACGCATAATAAAGGATGCATTTCCTAGTATGGTTAACCTTAACTCTAAATCTTAACTCATCACAATCTAAATTTACTTGCATTATAAACTTTTGAAATCTTTCAAATTAACAAACGTAAGTGTATGACTTGCTTAAGTGTTTATGTCTATAACTTAAGTCTCAAGGAGACTTAGTATACAACCAGTCATCAGAGCATAGGTTGAATTCTCGAAAAAAAGGCTGCATACATTGGCTGTGGAATGATTACTTTTACCCATTCAGACTTTTTACAGGAAAGAGAAATCTAAAATTACAAGGAAGTAGCAAATGTTGTTTTTAGAATAGTTTCTTGTTAAACGAACTATAGAATGCTTTTTTTTTATTAATTCACTTTAGTCCTAGATCGAAAGGTATGGTTGTGGAATATCGATTTTTTAACTGTTTTTAGTTTCATATCCAAAGCGAAATTTCAGCACTTCGACATAGTCCCTCCAAACGGCATCTCCGTAGGCGAAGTTTAACGGAAAAAGACGAAGGAGAATCAGGTGTAACGGTAGATACTTCGAGAAGACCTTTTGGCAATCTACAGTGAGTTTTCTTCTATATATACTTTAATGAAGAGTCCTCGTATAAGTTTAAGAGAAATACCTTCGTTTCACACTCGAAGTTTTTCTTTTCATTTCTTTCGATGACTTGTGAAATCATTTTTCAGTGATGAGATTTTTGCAAAAATAATCTGCATAAGAAGTCTGTCATGAATAAATATTTTTCTAAATTTTACAAATTGCAAATTATTAAAAAGTATGGAGTTCTTGTTTTGCGCTTTTTAAATATGTTATCGTTAAACTGTTGAACGAGTTGTTATTGTTTTTATAACTTGTATGAATTTATATAATACTCAAAATATCCTTTGACGAAGTATTTTACGAGGTGTGCTTGGTTAAGGATTAAGTCACTCAAAGCACGCGTTGCTATCTGCTTTGTTTTTTTCTTACAGTTTCCTTTTTTATTCCAAAATTTGTTTCAGGAAGCCGCGAGAAAAGAAAGTTGAGCGTCTATTTGCTCCTGATCCTGATCCTACGGAACTATCCAGGACAGCCAATTTACATTCCTCAGAAGAAAATGTCGTGGTAAGTTTTTGAAAGTATTCATTATTTGTGATTTTGTTAGTCGAATGGAACTGCTGAAAGTCTCAGTGGAAATCACAGAAAATTGATGTTGTATTTTCTCATGCATGCTAACCTACAGCTGCTTGCATTAAACCTTTATGTAATATTCTGTCGCTTACTTATTTTTCGAAAGAAATATATGATGCCAGCAAAAAATTAAAGGAAATTAAATTGTGAAGCTTTGGGTGCTTCAGTGTTTATAAGATGCCATTTCGACTGATTTTATCAAACATTTTTCTTACATTGCCCTGCAAGGAGAAAGTTTGATAAAATCTGTTTTTTTGCTTGCCTGAAAGCGACATATTTTGTGATATGAACAAAATTCGCTTGCTTCTATTTATATAGAAACGTCAGTGAAGTCAGCTTGTTTCGCAATATTTAAGGTCAATACTTAAGCAAACTTATTTCAAGTTTGTTATTGTAATTATTTTCAGACACATTTATAATCCAAGTTAAGTGAGACCAGCTCTGCGCTAACCTGTCGCTTGCCATTCAATGTGTTTATGGTTCGTGTTGTAATGAGTGGTGGAAAAGTTGCTGTGTATCATTATTTAGTATGAAAATGTGATGGCGCCTTTGGGCTACAACTGATTCCGTTTTGTTGATTCACTTTTGGAATGAATCAAGCCACGGTTCCTCATTAGTTGTTGAAATTTTTGTATAATTCACATTTTATTTTCAGTATTTCATGTACTAGACAGTTGTACTTTTTGATTTCAGAGCATTCTAGGAAAATGAAATTGAATTATAGGAATGTTATTTTGTGTACTATCAAACAATTGCTTCTTCGCTTTTTCATAAGGATATGTTGATAATATTCATCTGGCATTAATTTAGTCATTTTTTGAAATTTGCATGGACCACATTAACGCATTTCTGGACTATGCTTTATTCGTTGTATTCCTTTTAAATATTCGTTTTCCAATCTTCATTTCCCTTATCTTTTTGTTTTAAAATCGTTTTAGAACAATTTTTTTTACAGTTGTTTTGCCGTATGTTGTGGTTGATGAAGCTTGCCGATTTTTTGCACACAACACCATTTATGTTATTGTAATTATGTCTTGTAAAGAATCACAGAAACATGTTTTTGAGGTTAGCATATAATGACAGAAAGGTCTATGTAACGAGGTTGCGATCTATAATGCTTCCTCAGGTTCTTAGGGTAAATTAATCTTTTTTATTTTACCAACAGATATTACTTAAGTTTTATACTATAATTGCATTTCATTATTTATAGCTTTTTATTGCATGTAATAGTCAGTTTTAAGAAATATGAAAGTGTTTTCTGATGTAGTGAAATATTGCTGCTTTTTTCATCTTGAATTTCTTAATTTTTTTCACCGCTTGTTCATAATCGGTTGTTCCTGCTAACAACACTTGAAATAGATTTGTAAATAAGGTTTTTAAAGGCAACTGTTCAGGAAAACTGTGGCATTATTTATGAATATGTATTGTTTTGCAGACGAAATCTTGAAGGATAAAATTCGACAACAATGCATGGATGGTGAAAAGTGTCAGTTCAGCCCCCATGCGTATCATTTTCATTGTTACCTTCCCTAGCAAAATGTTTTTGTTAGGTAATTCTCAGCATTCTCATTGAGCTAGAATTTATGAGATGCGTGGTTTTGTCACAATGGTAGTAGGAAATTCTGAAACAAGAAAAGATTGCTTTTTTAAACTAAATTTCAAATTCCAACTGATTATTATTTTTGCGGGTGCACGATTATTTTGTTTTGTTTTTTAAAACATGAGGGTTGTGTGGACTTAAAAGCGAATAAAAAGTAAGATGCAAATTGTTGTTACCATTTTAAAGTATGTTTTGTTTTAAATATATGCCAACTAGTCACCGCCAATTAAAGTGTAGTTTTAATTACCAATTGTTGATTGAATAGTGATAATTTGATAATTTTGTTAATATATATCTTCTTTGAAATCGTTAAATTATTGTCATCTTGTAATGTATTGTAGATTTGAAGCGAATATGTCCACTTCAGTAATACATGTGTGTAGTTTTGTTTTCATGTTTATAATCAGTATGTACTAAATGGGACAAATCATTATGTTTCGTTAGTATTACCGTAGCACAAACTATTTGTTCAGTTACATTAATTTTTGCAAGATTTTACTCATCCATGATTGCATGAGTAGTGTCGATGCCCTTTTATCTAATAATATGTCATATGAACCCCTGAATCATGCTTTTTCGATTTTAACGGTTGTAAGAAGGCTGAACCGTTTTTAAGACTTAGTTAAGTATTGACTTGAGTAGGATGAGCGTGGGGACTATCTGCTGTACTTTGAATAAGATTTTTGAAAATTTCGAAACCAGGGGATGGTACATTTCCTTGTATAGCATCGGTGGAAGAGTTTTTATAGGAGTTGGTTGAAAAATAAAAGAAACGACACTAGCTTATCATCCAAATATAGAAAAAGGAAGGAGGTTCGGCTAAAATTTTCTTTAAGTAATTTTTTCGTATTAAAGTGCAAGAAAGCCTACGTAATATGCTGACCAAGTTACTCAGATACAAGTTGGTGTAATAGGACGGCTTTGCAGATAAAATTAGAACACATTTAATTTGTATTGTCAACTTCACTTAATTCTAATTGTTTACTTAAAAAGCAAATTGTTGATGCAGAATGATAGAAGTACTTCTAACTCTGATAAGAGTTGGCCAAGGCCAAGGAGCCAAGAAATATCACTGAGGATTTGATTTGACACTAGCTAAAGATCCCTATCCAATTATGCGAAAGGAAAAAGAGTAAGCAGCTCTGAAACTTCTCACATTACTGTTACTCGTTGTTATCGCTCTCAAAATTCATCAAACTCAAAGTTTTCAGTTTTTATAAATATTTAGCTAATTCAAACAACTAGTGGAAAAATCATTTTGATACATTTTTTTCTTGAATTACCAGATATCACTACATCTATTGAGTTATCGATTTGTTCTATTTCATTTAAAGAAGTAAAAATGTTGTCTAAATTGAAAAAATAAATTCATTGGATGGAATTTAATTATATTTGTGGGAGGTGACTGTGTATGCTAGAACTGTACAACATTGCTCATTTCTTCTTTGCAAACCTGTTGAAAATTCTAACACTTCCAAAATATCCGTGTGGAAGATCAACTTACTTTTCATTACTTACCAGAGAAACACTCCGTATTGGACATGTCAACTTCAGTTTGGACATAAATATGAAACAAATCCATCAATCATATGCTCTTCATTTGAAGATGGTATTCGACATGAATACGATGAAATTTTTAAATTTGAATAATCTGATAGAAGATTACTGCGTGTGAAGCTATTCATTTGGATAGTTGAGATTTGAGTAAGCGGGCTAGAAATAGTTTCGAAAGAGCGTGCAATTGACATTTTACGCAAATTCTTAATATCATTGTTGAAAGAGAGTGAAAGTGATTTTTTTACTTAAACACATATTTCTGTTTATTCACTGATAAGCAAAAGGCTTTCTTCCGGTGGAAATAATTCCAATTCTTCCATGTGTCCATTGCATTTCCTTTCCCTGCTGAAATATGCTTTTGTTTTTTGTTTACAGCAAAGCGAGGAAAACTAATCGATTATTGTTTTGAAAATTGAAATTCACAGAAATGAAGTAATGTTCACTTGATAGGCTTTTTTGGTTTTTACTTCCATCGGTGATTCTTACCTCTCTAAAGATCAAAATCTATGCCACTTAAAGTTATTTCAACTTCTTCGGCTTCCTATTAGAAATTACAGTTATGTATTAGTGAGATGGCCTTTAATACTTTTTTGAAGTTTTTGATTGTAAATGTACTTGGCACTTGAGGCGTACTGTGCCTTAACTCTATGAAGGTGAAAGGCGCAGGCGGATAGATGTGCACTTTCTAAAATGATGTCATTTCAGGCTAGGGGATGCGTAGAATTGGTTGCAAAATCGATACAGCCTTTGGGCCTAGCACTAAAGAGGACAAAAAGAAAGGCTTGTTCTTGTCTTGTTGGGCCTTACTGTGATAGTGAGATGGTTGCAGTGAAGCCGTCAACGACATTCTACTTCTCTTCCAGTAAGTTGCTTTCTTTTGAAAAAGGAAGATTTACATACTGAATAATCTAGAAAGAGCAGTTTCTTCAAAATATAAAAGTAAATTGAAATATTCCTTAGATTTGCTATTAAATTTTTTAAATGATGATATATCTTTTTTAAAGCATTACAATTGCTTTTAACTTCACATCTGGATGGGACGGAAAGATGGAAGAAGTTGTTCCTTCATCGTTTACTCCAATTAATTTTTTATTGGAATGATGTAAAGTTAAAGTAACTTGTCGGAGTATTGTAATCATCGAACGTTAAGAAAGAGCTAGAAATAAGATTTTTACCTGTTGGATTATTTAAGCTTATTATGAATTTCTACAGTTATTCATCAAAACTTCAAATTAAGATTTTACGGTGTTGTATTAGAAGCTGGCAAAAATATTATCTTAGCTTTGTTTAAATTATTTAAGCACAAATTTTGATTTTATTAGAGATTTGTAGTAAAGAGAGGACAAAAGGAAGAGTAAGAGGGAAGATTCCAGTCTATTCAATAAAATTGAGCGCCTATCAATGACTGCCTGAGAAATGTGCACAGCCACGGATAATGAAAAATAACATTTTAGGTTATGAATATTGATTTCCACTCCTAATTATCTATTAAATTCTCAGTGACAGGAGTGTTTCATTTTCTTTGCTTAATATATTTGTTACAGATATAATCTTATATTTGATATTTGGTGGAGCTGCTTTTGCATATCTAGCACTTTTATCGGTATGCATCCTTCGACGGCAACGACGTGCAAGTTTTAAGAAACGTGACGTTTTAATTGAACAGCGTACTGCTATTGTCTTGAAATGTGAGAATGATAAATGTCCAAGACGTCTGAAAAATTCGCTATCATCACTGTCCTCATCATTTTCCTCGGATAGCTCAAACTA
This sequence comes from Litomosoides brasiliensis, assembly GCA_013365375.1. Lineage (NCBI taxonomy): Eukaryota > Metazoa > Nematoda > Chromadorea > Rhabditida > Onchocercidae > Litomosoides > Litomosoides brasiliensis. The sequence goes on along the minus strand of JABVXW010000256.1, from coordinate 33,188 downwards.
TAGTCCTATAAAATCAACCCAATCATCCATTATTTTACCGCAACCGTTGAATCGATTGTCGCCTTCACAACTGGGACCACATCGAGGATTTATCAATTTCACCCTTCAATACAATGTTGAAAATTCTACACTACAAGTAAACCAAATGATGTTATGCATAGATAAATATATTGGTTGAAGTAGGGTTGTGCCTGAAAGGATCAAAAATATATTCTTGGAGTGATTAATGATGTGAGAAATTTCAATTTATTATATAAACTGAGGAAAGCGAAGAATGATTACGTCAAATGCAAATAGTTTTAGCTCCATTTAATGAAATGTACTTGCGTGTATTGGTTTAGGAAGTTTCTCCTAATTTTTTTTTAATGTATTTTATTAAGCCTATATCACTTTGCTTGCATGCTTTATTGATATAATTTGAATTAATTTGCAGGTTAATATAATATCTTGTCGAGATTTACCAGAATTAATAATAGCACCCGATGGTCAATGTCTGCTGGAACCGTACGTTAAACTTCAATTACTGCCTGAGAAACAACATCGAGTTAAAACTCGTCTCGTTCGTGCATCAAGAAATCCACGGTATGATGAAATATTTTCCATGTATGGACTGGATAAATCACAACTTCCTACAACAAGTCTACATTTTGCGGTTAGGAAACTTTCGTTAACATATATGCTGAGGTCAGCTGAATACATAGAAGATTTGATAGGTTTGAATTCTTTGCTAAAATTTATGTATCAACCGTACTTCGACTTTTTGATCATCTTTCGAACAAATAATTTTGCTATGTATTCTTGTCAAAAATATTTTAAAAGTATTTGTAAGTTTTAAAACATATTTTAGGTGATTGCATTCGATCGATACAGTCGCGATACATTGCTAGGTGAAGCAATATATTCATTGAAAAATGCAAATTTGTTAAACAATGAAGTTATCACCGTAGATCTGAAACTTGAAGGTCGTGGAAAAGATGCAAATAATGATAATCGTGGACAAGTATTGCTATCATTATGCTATCAACCAACTACACATCGAGTTACAGTTGTGCTAATCAAAGCTAAAGGTTTACCAAATTTGGATGTCACTGGAATGGCTGGTAAGTTGATTTTTGTGTTTCTTTAGCAGCTTATTTATTCAGTTTACTTCTTGTATACTGTTATTGATTTCTCAAAGATTAGCGATATTCTTCTTCCGTGTTTGTTTCATGACATACATTATATCATAATATTTTACCAAACTGTTTTTGCATTTTAATTTGATAGCATCTCTTTATATCTTTCTCCATTTTTTAGTTTAAATTTCAGATCCATACATTAAAATTTATTTGTTGTATGAGGAACAGCGGATTTCCAAGAAGAAGAGTCATGTGAAAAGATCTACGCTATCACCAGTCTACAATGAATCATTCGTTTTTGAGTTACCGTGCACTGATGACGAAAATTTGGATAATGTTAAATTTGAAATTGTTGTTATGGATTGGGACCGTCTGACGAAAAATGAAGTGCTTTAAATTTTGTTTCCGTTAATTAAATCAATTTACACTGACGAAAAAGATGAACAAAAGCTTGTTTAATTTCAGAGGGAGACTATCGAGAATTTTACACCAAGAATTTCTTGCTTTTTTTTCAAAATTTCAAAACAATATTAGAATTACAGTGTATGTTAGCAGCAAATCAGTGAATACTGTATGCATTATCAAGCAATTTTTTGCATCGAACACATATGGTTTCTGCAATTTTAAGTTAAAGCTATATACGTCCACCTATTTCATGGCTGTTTATTGAGTTTAGAAACTTTTTTTCAGGTGATAGGTAAATGTTTTATTGGACCCCATGATCAGCATTGGCTTCAAGTGCGGAGCAATCCACGACGACAGATTGCTGAATGGCATCAGCTGTCTGTATGAAATGAAATCGAAAAATTTCCGAAATATATTTCTACCATATTCGCCGTGATTGTATTACTTCATGGAATGAAAGTTTCAAATACTCAAAAAATTTTACTTATATAGTCGTTGAATATGGAAGCCAATCGGTCAATGTAATATGATTTCAACACTTTATCTGAATATTATATATATATATATATATATATATATAATATATATATATATATATAATTTATATATATATATATATAATTGTTAATAAATATTAAAAGAATTAAAAGCACACAATTTGCGTATTGTACTAATTTTGAAAAAATTCGTTGGCATGTGCAAAATGAAGTAGAGAGTTAATGAATTCCAGTACTTTTATATGACTAATACAAAATGAATGGACAAAGCTAAATTAATAATGGACTGATAACGCACTAAATCTACATTTCTTATCGCACTGGAATACATCCACATCCAATACTGTCTTATGTATATTTCAGTAGACGCCTTTTTGTTGTTTCATCAATATTGTACAGTTAAAACAAACGCCTCAATATTTACATGATTTCAATATCATTTAAAATGACTATATGCTTTCAAATTGTCCCAGTTACTTTTTCAAATTAACAACAATCGAAGAGCAAAATAGTGATGTATCACATCATGTCAGTGTCATTGTGATTTTACGCAATTATTCCATAGCGACCAAAAATATAGTAGTAATTGTTAATTAACAAATACTGGTAAATTATCAAACCAGCAGGAAAACTACTCTAAAAATTAGAATAATCTAAATTTATCACAAATTCTACAAAAGCGCTCTTAATTCTAGAATTAGGAGCTATGCCCTTTATAAATTTGCTTAGCCTCTCTTTTAAATCTCGTACTTAAAATCACTCCGTATTCAATGACTTTTTATCATAAGATAAACAATGAAGAAAGAAAATTACGCATTACACTTACACAATCAAATGCGCGAGAGACTGATTAATCGTATATAATATTGAATTCCTTTAGAACTGAATTTTGAAAGTTAAAGTAACTATATATGCTGTTCAGTGGATATCATTTTCTTGCATGAAGAAAACCACAACGGCTACACCAATAATTGATATGCTATAATTTTTTCCTCAATTGCTGAAAGTTCTAATTGTTCAATTTAAATTAGGATTTCGAGAAAGATTAGGTGTTACAATAAAAGATTACAGTGTGTCACCTTTTCTTAATTTACTAAACACATAAGGAAATGAGTTTCATCAGCACAGGAATATGTTCGTGTTCGATAATGGAATAACATCATACAAATCAACTCATCGGAAGCCACTTATTCCACAAGTTTTGCTTGGATTAATTCCTTTGAAAGGAAGGGCTGTCTTAATTTAATCCCCTGAGGCTTGATAGTCTGACATATTATATAAGGCAATAAAAATACTTTTATATACTCCCTATGTAGCCAAATTGCAAAACTATTGAAAGCTCGTTAAAATACATTTCCATGTTAGGAATGTAATTTGAATTTAAATATCATAAAGTCTCATTCATGGGTTTCAGAATACTTCTCAATACTCAGAACTACCTTTAAGAATTTTCTACCGCTGACAAGCACAAGGTAGCATGTGACCCACCAAAACCAAAAGAGTTCACTAAGGCTATTCGTCTCTCATTCCATTTTTCCGACTGTTTGAGGAGACGTAAATTCTCTTTGATATCGCTTTCTTCCAATCTGACATTTCCAACCAGTTTGCCTTCTTCAACACACATTGCTGTGATCGCTGTTTCGATAGCACCAGCAGCTGCCAAAGTATGACCTATATGACCTGTAACATGTAACATGCAAATTAAGTCAATAGACTTCGTAATTTCGCTGACAATGAAATTATTTTTAAAATTAATGAGAGACGTCTTCAAGTCTAGACATTTAAAACAACACTACAGACTGATAATACTTCACTATATTATCAACGCTTAAGTGTTGTTTTAAATACAAACTATGAACATGAATTTCACTATGAACTCTTTAAATTTCAAATAACAAGAAGAGCAGCTAACCTTTAATCGACGAAACAGCAACACCAGGAAAAAGACGAGCAATGGCTCGTGATTCGAAATGATCACCAAGTACTGTAGAAGTTGCGTGAGCATTCACGTATGTAACCTGATCTGGACTAATGCATGAGTCAGCCAAGCATCTTTCCATACTTAAGGAAGCTCCGATACCATCTTCCGATGGCGTCGTTAGATGGTAGGCATCACCTGCGACACCTTTAAATGTCAAAAAGCACTATATCGCAGATCTATTCATGTACTGACAGTGTCTTTTTTCAGATAAACCTCATTTCTTTACGGATAATTTCGCATATTAAATGTCGAATTCGTTGCGCAGAATAAAATAAGAAATAATTCCAACTCTTAGCAAATATGAATAAAGGTCATTCAATATAATGTATGTCGCAAATCAATGAATCAAGGTCTCTATCAATTTATAAATTAATTTATTAAAAAACTATCTACCGTATCCCCTAATTTCAGCATAAATATTCGCCTTCCGTTTAAGTGCCTCTTCCATTTCTTCCAGAACCAAAACTGCAGCACCCTCACTTAACACGAATCCATCACGACGCTTATCGAATGGCCGTGAGCAAGTTGTAGTTAGTGCTCTGAATTTTAGGGATAAACAACAACCAAATCCAAAAGTCCAATAACAATCTGAACGAAATAAGGTCGACTAGTGCACAATGAGAACAAAATTAATTTATTTAAGAAAATATTGCAGGTTTACAAAAAGAAATTAAAAACTGCAGGCCTATATATATAACAAGATACTATTAAAAATACTATCACAAACTTTTGAAGCTTCTATAATACTCATAAATATTGGCTGAAGGAAAGAATTTGAAAAGATTGGCCGGAAATATTAAATACAAAAAAAATCAAAACCTCATTTGACTGAATCCAGTTATTGCAATACTATTGACACATGCTTCGGTCGCACCAGCAAGCATGCGTTTTGCTCGTCCCATCTTAATAAATGTTGCCGAATCTCCAACACTATGCAAACCCGTTGCGCAAGCGGTACAAGAACTTAGGTGTGGTCCACGCATACCAAACCTGTAAATTGAATAAATGCTTCCTGCGTTAATGAGTTCGTCTTATAAAGCTACAGCTCAACCGGAAGATTCAAAATTAATGCTACTATTTTAGAAAAACAATTACATTATGAACCTACTTGATACTTACATGTCCTGCTGGCATGTTGGTCAGTATACGAGGTATAAAAAAAGGTGTTACTCGACGTCCTCTACCTTCTGCAATTTGTTTACCAACTTCGTAAATTACCTCCAGATCGGCTATACCCATTCCAACATTAACACCGGTTTCCTCCATATGACATTCCTTTAAATCAGCATCTTTCACCGCCTCTTCTGCTGCAACGACTGCTAACACACTACCTGGAATCCGGAAGAGACAATCCCAAAATTAACAATTAAAAAATGGAACATAAATAAATACGGAATTCAAATCTGAATCCGCAAAAAATGAATAAATTACCCCTACCAATATTTTCAATTTTTTGAAAATACATGACACTCTCATATGAACAAACAAAAATCTTTAACAATACCCCTGCTCATTTGTTTCAACTCTCGAGAAGTCCACGAATTTAAATCGAGACCATGTTCCCCACTTTCCGTAATCCGTCCCACAATTATTTTAAGTTTTTCATCATTCCGCAGCGCAACATTGTTAGCTAATAAATTGTCAAAGAGAACTCTTTTACCGACACCAAATGGACTTACAATACCTATGCCCGTTATAACAATTCGTTTCATCAAACCTGAAAGCATTGTGAGTACAACTAAGACATTTCAATGAAATCAATAATACTTTTAAAATAAGTTCATAGCAAATATGGAAATGTCGACAGTTTATATGGTAAGCAGTAGAGACTTCACAACCCAAAGTGTTTTAAAAGTATTTTTGCCTTTAGTTTCATTTTTCTAACATCCTAATTTTTTCTAATTGAAAATGCTTACATAAAATCCAAATAAAGCTATCAATATTTTATTGAATAAGATGCTTTGTTTGCTTATAATTAAGCTTCAGTTTAAGATATTGATGTAAGAAACAGTAAAAAATTTATGCAACATCTTACAATACCGTCAAAATCAAAAGCAAATTGAAGGTGGCAGACAACAAATAGTAATAAGTCCACCCCCTTCAGATTATTATAGATAGTTTTTCACTCAGTGACGGCTTCTTCATGCCCCCAAAAGCTAACTCAACTACCGTCACTTGGAAACGAGTTGCGCAAGCTTTTCAAATTCTTTAGCCAGAACAGAATTGTGATATTTTTCAAAGTAATCCTCTCCACTATCAGCGCATTCAGCCATACGACTGTCGAACGGTAATGAAACTAGCAAAGGAACAGATAATTCATTGCACATCGTTTCCGCACCACCGGTTGTTTTTGGGAAAAGTTGAGAAATTTTCGAACAACAGGGACAAATGAATGAAGACATATTTTCAACAACTCCCAATACGTTAATTTTTGTTCTCTGACAGAAATTGATCTGAAAAGTACAAACAAACGTGATACATTTTTTGTGCAGAAGGTATAATATTACCAAAGATGAGAAAAGCACTTACTTCTTTGCGGACATCAAGCAATGATATCTCTTGAGGTGTTGTTACCACAATAGCGCCATCCACAGAACCTGTTTGCAGAAGAAACTGAACAGAGGAGATATGTTCATCTGAAGTTCCAGGAGGCGTATCAATTACTAAGTAATCCAGGTTTCCCCAGTCTACATCCTGAATTTAAATGTAATTCATCAAGATAATGAATGTTTTCTACCCAGTGAAAGAAGATATTTTTTACCTAATGAAAAATAAGAATATACTTCATAGACACATCAACTAATTCCTATATTTGTAATGAAATCAAATTTCAGCTCATATTTAATATGCTTTATTATAAAGAAAAATAATAAGGCAAAGAATCAATCTTCCAGACTTATACATGGGATTCACTATAAGATTGATTTTTGGTGTTTTCAAATTCTGGACAAACTTCGTAAAAAATAAACATATGTAAATTCTAAAGCAAGATTTCTGTCATGCATCACACTGCAATCTCAAGTTTTTGAGTTGGATATTATAACACCATAAGAAATAACATAAAAATATAACAAGGAAATCAACCTTCAAAAACTGTTTTATCAAAGCATTTTTGCGTGCACCTCGCCAAATAACTGCTTCAGATCTGTTTTGCAATAAGAATGCAATGCTCATTACTATGAGATTATCCTTTACAACAATAGGACACCAACCATCACCACTCTCATGAACACTTTCGTGCTCAACACCCATCATTCGCGCTTGCGATGGTCCACAAATATCTACATCCAGAAGTCCAACCTTCAAAATTTTGATGTTCTATTTTGAAATAGAATTCAGAAATGTCTTCCACACAAAAATAAATTAGCGGCTGATACTTCGACTGCACCATGACAAACCAAGGCAGGAAAACAATCTATTTCATCTTAAGATTATACTATTACCTGTACTTTATCATTTTCTGCCAGAGCTCTAGCTAAATTTGCCGCCACGGCACTTTTTCCGACACCGCCTTTTCCAGAAAGTATCAAGATTTTATGTTTAATATTTTCCAAACGGTCCGCAATTATCGTAAGGTCAGGATCTGGTCTTCTTGTTTCGTCAGATGAACACAGCACCTGGTTGGGACAGCCAGCACACGAAGCTGCCTGTAATTTCATAAGCAATTCCAAATTGATTATTAAAAACTTTGGAAAATATTCCACACTATGCAGAGATTACTATGCTTAGAGCAAATTTTTTTATATCCGAAAATTTGTCAGTTTAATAGGTCTAAATACGGAAAAATCTCGCAAAACTCAGAGAAAAAACAATATCAGGATATAATATGAACATAACAACGTCAATATAAAGCATTAATGTAACGTAGAGCGTTATTAAAAATAAGGCCATTTTGTGTTCTACCAAAAAGCCTATGGATGATGGGGAACTACAGAGTTAAAAATGTTAATTGAAGACTTTTAAGAAACGCATGATAAAATTCCTCTCATTTCTCCTACTAATTGTACAATCTTTTTTATTTTTCAAATGCACTATTGTTTTTCTTCGACATGCTGGAATATAGAAACGTGTATTCCTTTATTTCAAACGCTATTAATTCTTTAATATAAAAAATATCAACAAAATATCAGGACTGATTACAGCTGTGGCCGACAATAAAGCGTTCTGAACATGAAAAGGTCTGCTTGTAAAAATTTAATTGCATGTAACACTGAAATAAAGCTCAAAAATACGACCATCACACGCCTAGTACTCTCAAATTCGTAATATACATTCATTTTTAATTAATTTCCTTGATTTAATACTTGGCAAAAAATATGACCTTTCCCGCATCCTGAGATGATGCGCCAGGACAATCCTTGTTTGCATTTGCAGGTACGTCATCCATCGCTTCTCGGCACTTTTAAGAAACTGGCAACTAAACAAAAAAAGTAACTTGATAACCAAGGATTAATTTCGAATAAAAGCACGTCAGATTCTCCCAAAGAAAAATGAAAATTAAAAATTGAAATTTAAGTTAAAAAGTGTTAATAAATTAAATGAAATGATTTCATACAATTTTTCTCTAAAATCCAGGCAGAGCATTGCCTTGAATTTCAACAGAAAATTGCATTAAAAAGAAATAATAAAGCTAAAGAAATCAAAAAACCCGCATCTACTTAAGCGTTACAAAAAAACCAATATCGAAAATCGCATCGAACACTTCGAAATACGAATATGTAATAATTACATAATTCTCAATTGCTCAAACAATTCAGAAATACAAAGCAGAAAACAAGACCCGAATGTAAGACTTCTATCACTTTTTTCACACATAAAACAACGCTATTTGGTTATAATGCATGAAGAAAACAGTATCCTTTTCAGGTGCAGTCATCCGCGTGAATGTTATACGACACAATCAATTACAAGTTCAATTTTTATAAGATTTTAATAATGTTGGAAAACGTATGCAAAATTTTGGCTTTCAGCCTACTGAAAATCTGTCCGAAAGAACGCATGTATATTTCCTGCTTTCGTAGGACCTAAGCCAGGACACAACAGCAGCCTATCAATATCTGCATTTGCTATTTTCTGGATGCTGCCAAAAGTAGCAATTAAACGCTGTGCATCAGATATTGTCAGTGATCGAATAACAGTAAGAAATTTGGCTGCCTGAAAAATGGTCACAACTTTTGATAGGTAATATTACTTCAAAAGAATTCGAAAAAAGATGTACACTTATTTTCAGTAAAAAAATACGTACTTTTAGTAACAGCGCAGTATGTATGACAATGTGGAACTCCGAAAGAGAAAGCTAATACTAGCGGTTTAATTAGAGCAGGTTGCATTGTGGCTAAACCCTACAGACCTGATGTAACTCATCGTCATCTGGCAAGCAAAGTCGTTTTCTTTTCCGTTCTTGTACCTCATTAACAGCACTTTGTTCATTTTTATTCCTTGAAATATGCAAATTTTCTAAGTACTCTGCAGCTTCTTCAGCAGAGTAACAGAGCACAAGCGTCCAATCACTTCGATAACAAAAGAGATTTAATTCGCGTAGAATATGACGTGGTTCGACATTCACGAGAACCAATATGATCTGAAAAAAAACTCTCAATTTTCACAATTACAGAATCAAAAATCACATTAAAATCAACAAATCACTTGCAGTTTCGGTTAGTGTTATAGATATGCACGAAATATGTGTTCATGTAATCAATCAGGAGCAGTAATATTGAAAATCAGTGTAATGTTCAATCACCTTACCTTAATTACATAACCACCACCATCATTGTTTATACGAGTTTCTATATAATTCGGATGAAGTTTATGCCATTTTAAACTGAGATATAAAATGCCCATTTCTTTACCAGCCTCAAAATCAGCCTAGAATTAGAACTTCTTTAAGGCAAGTAGCGTATGAATGTTTGTACTTCATTTCACGAACTTTTTCTACAGTAGCACAGTAAAATAATAGAAATAGAAACTTTGATATCGGCCCATTCAAACGGCACATTACGTATATATTTCAGAACGGGATTTCCTTCCTGACGTTTCCGGTTGATAACCAATTTTGAACTTAACAACGGCGTTCCTGCAAAATATCCTTATTTAATGCCTATAATTTTCATATAAAATAGTATTTCTAGTTTTATTTTGTTAAGGCAAGATTTTCAAAAAAACAATACTAATACCAAAGCAAACCTGACTGACTCGAACCAGGAATTTCCATTTTTGACACATCCGCACTGTAAATGAAAAATCTAGTTATATTAAAAAACAGAAGTTCCAGAGAACAATCTGTGTAAATCATTCATATACAGTGCCATTAAAGGAATTCCCGTTATCAGATTAAAAGTTAATAAAAAAACATGCGGAAGATGAACCAGATCTTTCACAACTTCAACCTAATAACGTCGATGATAAACTTTACTGCCTTAGAAAAAATTGACATGAACATAATGTAGATAATGAAAGACATTTCAAATCTTAATGAGCATTACCTTATGAAAGAACATAGATTACTACACGATATATACAGCGTATCCTTCACGTATATACAATATAAAAAATGAAAAATATAAGCATTTTTACGACATTATATAACAAATGTTTTAAAAAGCGAATTAGATTTTACGCTAGCTTCACTTGCATCTACAATACGAACCTCTCAAGCCGCGCCGTAATCATGTATCCATTTTTCATACTTCTGCACATCACAGTAGGATACTGACGGTGACGTATTTTGTATTGCTTGTGAAAAATCACTCGAAGTGATCGGCAAATCGACCTCTTCTTGCGTCAGTGCCTTAATTTCTTCAGCTGTTAGATTTGCAATACGCACACGCATACTCATCATTGCTGCTTCGCGACAGACATTTGTGATATCCGCTCCTGAATAACCATCAAGCGAATCGGCCACCTAGAAAGGCTGCTCAGTTCCAAAAAAGTTCAAAGCAAAACAAACAAAGCGAGTTTAAAAAACAAGCAAACTTCACTATAGTTCGTTGGTTGGGCCATGCACTTAAATATTAAATCACCTCATTTATACTTTGAAATAAAATACTCTTCCATCAACTTTGAGTAAAAACATACGGTTTCTAGATTAACTTCGTCATCGATAGAAACTTCAGCTAAAGCCAATTTTAACAGCTGTAATCTATTAGTTTTATCTGGCAGTGGAATATATATCCGTTTCTCAAGACGCCTTCTCAGAGCTTCGTCCAGGTCCCAAGGAAAATTTGTAGCAGCCAGCACAAGAACTCGTGAAACATCTGGCGAACAACCTAAGAAGCGGTATTTCTGTAATGTCGAATAACTTAATAAACAAAATTACTTACTCTCCCAACAAAGATAATTGGATCACATAGAAAATAAATGTTTTTTCTCGAAAAAAACATATTACCATCCATCTGTGTTAACAGTTCAGACTTAACCCGACGTGATGCTTCGTGTTCGCTGTCCGCGCCTCTTCTGCTACACAGACTATCTATTTCATCGATGAATATCGTTGATGGAGCGTAAAAGCGAGCCTAGAAATGAAACTGACTTTTTTTCAAAAAAATAACACGATAAAAAAACTGATAGTGCGTAGAACAACAGGACTTACCATTTTGAAAAGAAGTTGCACGAGCTTTTCAGAGTCTCCACGATATTTCGAAGTCAATGTAGCTGATGATACACAGAAAAATGTCGTTTGACTTTCTGTTGCAACAGCTTTTGCGAGCATAGTTTTACCTGTTCCTGGTGGACCAACCATGCAAACGCCTCGCCAGGGACGTCGAATACCCTAAAATGGATTTCTGAACTTGAATTTCTTTTAAGACAGTGTTACTGAAAAAACAAAACAAAACCTTGAAGAAATTCGGCATAACTGACGGTAGTATCACCGCTTCTTTCAGGAGCTTCTTGGCTTCATCGAGACCAGCAATATCATCCCAATGAACATCAGGACGTTTCTGCATAATATCACGTTCAATAATTTCCACCAATTCCTTGTCAAATCCTCTGTCGTCAAATACTTTCCCGTTTCCTCCTTTACACTAAAAATATATACTAAAAATATTTAACTAAAAATATTACGAAAACAATCTCAAACAATATGTTCATTACTTTCGTTAAATAGAGGAAGTAATCAATCAGGCTCTCCAATCAGATTATCGACGATATATATGAAAATAACTATAAACTGAATTAAACACAAATTAGCAGCATATTAAATATGGTAGAATTCCTACATTGCTATTATTGTCGCCTTCTTCCTTCGCAGTAACTTCTGACAATTCATTCATAGATGCATGTCCTAGCGAAGCATCCCTTTTGATGATGTTGCGACCTCCTGCACTGACATAAGTAGACTTCCCTACCACACCTTTTTTTGTTTTATTACTGACGCGAGAAGACGTCTGCTTTTTGTTGGTACCTTTCGGACTCGGAATAGCCGATGTTTTCTTCGTTAATGGTGGCAGTGGCCAAACATCCGGATCGCTTGGTGGCGCGTCAACGGGCGATGTTGCTGTTGTCACACCGGCCATTTGTCGCATCTGCGAAACGACATCCGCAATACTGTTCATCCGCTCCACATTCAACTTCAATATCGATTTTACCTGAAACTGTATCAAGTAAAGCATCCACTCACTAAAAACTGAATTACATATGAGAAATATGAAGCCTAGTGGCCTATATTTTAACATTTCTTTAACAAGACATGTTTACAACAAATAGTAGCAATAACTACAATCACTTCCAATTATGGAAAAATGACATGCAGCACTACCGTGTGTATACCCAACCACTTCTACCGGGAGTCTGCGAACTTTCTTACTTCCGCTAAAAGAAAGATCCCTTACTTTAAGAAGTTGGTCTCTATTGGAATCATCTGTCGATACACCATTCAAACGACGTTCAATCAGTGAAAGAGCTGTACGTAAGAATAGCGCTGACTGATCGTACTTTCGGCGTACAGCAGCTTCCTTAGCAGCTCGATAACTCTCCGATATTTCCCATTCCATTTCTACTTCTGAAATAAGTCTGTAAATAAATAACAAACAAGCAGGAAAACATAATGATCTTTTACTTTAACAATTTGATATCTGTTTGGATCATCGATAATTTTGATAACGACCAGTTAGTGGAACAGCGATGCATGAACAGTTACCATCAGACCAGTCGGGAAATCACAAAGAAGGAGTAAACTGATGATAATTAAGTTGACGAATGAAACTTAATATCCCATCCCTGCAGTTCGTTATATTTAGCGCACATAAAATTAGTTTTCAAAATATTCCCGGAGAGGAGAACAGGAATGAGTACTATATACTTGCAAATTCATATTTTACGGAGGTCAGAGGGAAACTACGAAGACTGATCAATAATCTGACGTTCAATTTCAGTTTTTCCGTTTTTTTCGATGTTTTTTTTAATGGGTTAACATATCCCTCCAATCGAATTTCAAGCTAACGAACTATTAGAGAAATAGGAAATGGAAACAAGCGAATAGACTGGGAAAGTGAAAGGTCAGATCAGCAATCGATCTTTTTTGCTGTTCATTGCTGGTTGCTGGCTACGTGGAGGATTTTTATGATGCTAAGGCAAAGAGCTTTGATGATGCGTAGAAGTGGACATGGGAGGACAGAATTTGAATCCTGAAGTAGAGCGTGAAGTGGACAAGACATTCTCACGTATTCCCTCTCTCTTTCCATCCATGGCCTTCAATGAGCTCGTCTCATGATCACTTTCTCCTAAAGCCTGGCACTGTCTGTCACCTCCACTTTGACATACAACCAGACCTTACATGCACGCATGCATCATCATGCATGCAAGCAAAGTGGCTGTGAAAGAAATAGCCCCTCCTCATTCCATCATCAAGCAAAAAACCAATCAGCAATGCCATCTCCTCCCCTCGTCTCTCAGTGGCTTGGCTAGTCTATTCCAGCTGACTGCCATCTGTCACTCATCGATCCATCCGTGTATGTGCATACTGGGAAGAGGCGTGTGGTTGCTTACGAGAAGTCAGGGAGCTACAACAAAAGGCACTGCTAAGTGCGTTGCCTCATTAGGTCTTCCTCACGCACTTTCATCTTCATCTATAACCATACCACACCATTAGTTTTTCATCTTCTTCCTTCTCCTTCTTCCTCCCTCTCTCTCTCCCTCTTTACATCTCTCTATTTACGTACGTCCTTAGTTCACGCCGTTTGTAGTAGGACATACCTCAGCTACGCTGCAACACTTATCTGATAAAAGCATTAATTAGCTTGTGGCTTTCATCAAACGCGGTATTGCACGCAATGAAGATAACTGCCACCTATTGAGTCAGCGATTTATTCATTCATCCCTTTACCGTGTAGCTGAGATCCCCATGGATTTCTCGGCGGCGTTTGCAGACTACATTTCACTGATGTCCATTGTGGATGTTAATGAAGCATTTTTTTTCGCTTAGATCCTGCGAACGGCACTGGCAGTCTGGTTTCTCTACTTTCCGCAGCTTTATAACGTCTAATATCGATTAATTTTTCTTCTTCGACTTCGATCACTTCCCACCAATGGGTATAAAAAGCTCAAAGCCGAAACTCTCCAAAGAGGATCTCGATTTCCTGAAAAAGAACACAAGCTTCACCGAGGAACAGATCAAGGAATGGTACAAAGGTTTCGTGGTTTGTTTCTCATCTTTCTTCCTTTTCCCAGAAGAGAAAATCCAATTGCGCTGCATTGTTTGTAGTGGAGCATTATTGACAAATGGGACTTTTGAGGGATTAGTGAAAATTATATATATACTTTCTGTAAAACTTAAAAGTTAATGCATTTTCAGCAAGATTGTCCGAAAGGTCACTTGACGAAGGACCAGTTTATCAAAGTTTACAAAGACTTCTTCCCATCTGGAAGTGCGGAAGGGTTTTGCGAACACGTATTCCGGACATTTGATACTGATAACAGTGGTTTTATCGACTTCAAGGAATTCTTATTAGCAATAAATGTTACAAGCTCGGGTACACCAGAGCAAAAACTTGAATGGGCATTCAGGATGTATGATATTGATGGTAATGGCACCATTGATGAGAGAGAAATGATTAAAATCATAGAGGTTCGTTCCTTTCTGCTTTATGTATCCAGTAGTCATCAAGATAACAATCGGATGACATTAAATCTACTCGTATTTTTAGTGTTGTGCATTTGAAAATAAAAAAGTGACTGTAGTTTTTTGAAGATTTCTTCTTTAGTTTTTTAGTTTTTTGTTAGCTAGAAGTGCAGTAAAGCTTATTTTCTTTTAATCTATTACATCATGATACGTTCTATGGAATTTTAACGTTCGTTTTGTTGCTATAATTCGTTTCTTCTTACATAAAAATTTACTAAAAACAGTTATTTTAAACCTGAAACTTGTGCATATTTATATGAGGTTCAAAGAGCTGAGTCACGAAGGCTTCTGTGAAATTCATTTAAGTCATAAACCACAGCAAAATGTTCAGACCACCTATCAGCATTCATTGAAAAAATATGTAAGCCATGGTATTAGAATATAGAGGGAATAAAAGAAATTTTCTCTCGAAAATTTCATTTGCAGTATGAATTAAGTTGGATCTTTAAGATTTTCACTTTATCATTCATTTTTCCTTCCCCTTTTTCATAAATCAATTCTGTCAGTCTCGTGCTTTTGTTCCAAATTCGCGCTGTATATATATAAATTGTTGAAATTACAGTATACGTATGGCACGGACTACATCAGATTTTTTTGTGCATTTCTTTTCAGCCCTTCTATTCTTTTAAATTCAAGATATAAATTTTATGAAGAGTTAGTGAGAGGTTAATATTCTACAATACAATGTTTTGAAAATTGTTATTGCATTAATTAGTTTATGGGTTTTATTTCAAGCTTTATTGAACAGCAATAGTCCATCAATTAAATTATATGTTCAGGCAATCTACGAAATGTTAGGGCCGGAAGTTACAAAGTCCGCCGATGATTCACCTCGAAAACGGGCTAAAATGATTTTCGAAAAAATGGATGTCAATAATGATAAGGCTAGTTTGCTCTGCAAATTTTAATCCTTCTTTTCCCTCTTTTCTTCCCTTTTTTAGATTTTATTATTTGTTCTTTATGTTTAACCATCTATTATTTCATATTCATTGATGATTTCACTTTTCTCATGCACTATACCGTATATCATATGCGAAAACAAATTTGATCGTTTTATTCAGCCGAGATATAGTCTCTTGATGATACAGATGACGCATAATGTTTCCGTTTCCTACTGCTTTAGTATCCCTTGTAAAATGGAGAATGATTTTCGCATAATATGCTGAGGTTTAATAATTCTGACTTCATCTGAAATTAGATTCACTGTTTTAACACATAGAGGAAAGGGTGGATAGCCATGGGGATTCCTAGGTAACCCAAAACGGTTGAAAGGGAACAAAAGATGGTATCTTATCATACTTTTTTTTTACAAAACTCCATTTTTTATGTAGTACATTTGTAACAAGCTGAATTCGGAAAATGAAAAAGATCTGCATTAGAATCGTATAACACTGGCACTTCTGTCGTTCAGCAAGAATGACGTATCTGATTGTGAATGAAAATTCCATTTGAACTTTATTAAGTTGAGCACTGTCTCAACTGATTTAATGAGTGTTAATTGATGATTGAAAACTGAAAATTAGTTTTTTTATTACCTGCAGATGCAACTGAAAAATGAAAATTGGCTTTAGCTTTACTCTCTTTAAGCTATGTTTCAAAATTCAGACAAGACAATAGACAGTTCTCATTTTCGTTTTTATATTTTCTACTTTGATTATGTCAGGCAGGTTAAGACTAATGCAAGTTTGCATTTAGCTTTTACTAATTAACTAATTAAGAAATTAGATGTCATTTCAGGAATTGACGTTAAAAGAATTTGTAGATGGTTGTTTGGCTGATAAGGAATTATTCCAGATTTTAACAAATGAAGTGAAGAAGTGAACATTTGGCTTCACTATTAAGGTACATAATACTCACGATTTTGTCATCGACATTTTTTGCTGATTAATTGTAGAAAAAATTCGTTGACACTACGTTGTTGAAATCTTGATGGAAACGGAATCATTGAGTGTATATGAAACAGTTACCATACTACCTGTGATCATTCCATCTTATATTCCAAGGTTTGCCTGTGCGTGTCGCTTTTTGTTTATTTGTGGACAGTGATTTCCTAACTTTATTATTCACTGTTGTCATATTATGACAATTTTTGCATTAATTTGTAACACTTTTTGCACTTTATAAGAAGAAATATGCATTATCGAGGTATATTTATTTTTGAACTTTCTTTTTTCTTTCAATTTTCTTATGAGCATGTTCTATTTCGTTCCTATTTGACGTTTGTGCTTTGTATCCCACTTATTTGAGGGCTATCGAGAAGGACTGCTCATTTAAACAAAGGAAAGCTTTTATAATAGAAATAGAGTTTTCCTAAAATATCTTGCTCAAGAAGGAGCAATTAATCTTAAAAAAAACATCATTTTATATGTTTTTATGTGATCAATCTTTCAAATATTTTATATTTTTATATATTTTTACATGAATAGTGGCAGTGGTAATACTCCGGTGTTTCATTTGACTCGTACTTCCGGGACTTTAATTTGAGACCTCCACTTGATTTTTGCTTCTAGGAGTACCACATTATAAGCTTCGGCATTAAAAAGTGTCCTTTAATCAAATAATATGGTTCTTTTCGGTTTTCTTGGTCTAGGCATAGGGTGCTACTCACATCTATAGTTTTGCGCTCAGAAGAATAAACTTGATCGCAGGATATTTGAATTATCTTCTGAATTTAGTTAAGGAAAGACAGTGAATATTAGGAAGTTTAAAAGGATGTGTTTTGTACTGTATAACTCTGGAGGTGATTTTTCAGAATATGAAATATGTATGTTGTCTCTCCAGAATTACCGTGACATTCAGAACTCATTTTAATTGCATCCTTACTTCAAATCAAAATTGCTAAACGGCCAATTAGAAAATAAATGCTCCAAATTTCTTTGTAAGCTCCTGGAGGAGGAGGGAACATTATCGTCACATTCAGTTTCAATCCTCCTAACAATCTCTGTTAATGAGCACATGAAAGAGAATAAGAAGGTCCGTGATGCTTAATTTTGTGGATGTCATTTTGTGCTACTTCACATTAAGAAAGAAACCGTCGATAATATGCGCTAATTGCTTTTATCATCTCTGAATGTTGGCCGAATAATTCAATGATTACTTCCCATGGATATCCGAAATCGCTACATTTCAACATGATTGTTTAGCATACATAAGAGAAGCCAATCCGGATTTTCATCTCGTTATTGAGGTAGAAGCTGACTACATCTCCATCCGAAATCCGACCGATTTCGTGTTTAGGATACAGAACTTCCTCGTTTTAAAACGTCCATGAATGAGACCAACATATGAGATGATGTTAAAATATACAAATTTGGGGAGGTAATTGGTTAGGATATGGAGGATGCCGGTAACAATTATTGTATAATTATACTTTTAGGCTGAGAGGTTGTCCCAAAGGAGGTTTTTGGGGGATCTAGTCGATACTTCTGAAAGCAAATAGTTCAACTAAGCTAGCAAGTGCGATAAATTAAGCCTCGAAGATGAACTGACACCAAAACAATGTACCAGCGAAATTTCTAAGTGGATGGGCAAAGACGTAGCTACAAATTAAGCATATATGAATTTGGACACTAAATATGATTCACAAATCGATGACATCCACAACCCAAAAATCTTAAGCAAATCAAATCAAGTGACATATCCATCCTTGCAAGAGCTATTTTTCTGATAAATGAAACTTCTTAAAACACTATGTTACTCAGGTGTTTTGAGGTATTAGTGAGAGGCAGCGCAATACAGATTGATGTCGGCAACTGATTTCATGTGTTGGAAATATTTGAAAAATATTATGAAGGGTCCAACGTATTATACAGATTTTAGAAAATAGTGCAACAGTAATGCACATATTTGATTTTCTATATAAATGATACTAAAATTATTTGCGGTGTATATATCAATCATAACGTGTATAAATATTTGGTACCGATTGCTTTTTCCAACCATATTCACACAGAAATAACACGCAAGTGATGAAAGAGAGATCGTAAGGTTAAAAAAACATGAAAATAGTACAATGCAACTGATATAAAATCGTAACAGTTCAACTTTCTTAGGAAAAACGAAGCACCTTAATTCAAAAAATATCCTAATTTTATCATTTAGTAATTTCCAGCTTAGATTGAGAACAACAAGTTGGAACAATTTTATGGAATAAATTATAATTGCTATTAGCCGTAAAATTATACTATCATTAGGACATTTATGGTTGCCTTCGTTTTGTCTATATTACTATAAACATAAGATTAACTCCTACTCCTTTTCTTTTCAGTGATATTTAGCATATGAAGAAGTCTAAAAAATTCTAAGATAAATGACTTCTGCTTCATTTGAAAAAAAATCTGTCAACAATTCAATCTAATTAATCATTCTACGTGATAGTAAAAGGAACACAAAGATTTTATTTGAGGAACTGAACAAGAAAGATAACATTGAAACAGCGTTCACGTATTATTTCTTTTGTTTGGGCTTCATGTCTTCATCACATGCATGTAAAAAAATTTTGCTTCCAGAGGTTTGAGGATTATATCCCTCATGACCCTAAAAGAATGTTTTCATTTGATTTGGTGACGATTTCTACTGCAGCATTTCTAAATGTTAATTTGTTCCTTTTTTAAAACTAGTCTAAATCCAATATGACTAATAATGGCAACCAAATCCATTATAAAAACCTATATTTTGATAAGGATTTACCAAAGATAATTAGTTTCTTCAAAACGGCAAAAATTATACCTTACTCCAATCGTAACCAATAGCATAAGCCATCATCTGTCCTGACGGATGTATAGCACACCGTGTCACAGGTGCTGGTAGCGGATCTGATGTTTTCAATTTTGTTCGTGCATCTTTGTCCCAGAATGAAATTCGACCATCTGAACCAACAGTTGCCAATGTCCCATAACCCGGATGAAATGCAATATCATTCACCTGAAAAATCAAACGTATCTATTAAATTAACGTGCTCCACATTTTTCGCACTGTTTTGTCTATTTTTCTCTTCTGTTAATAGGACTAAGAACTTTCTAAAGTAAATAGGTAAATTTTAAAACATGCTGACGTGCAACAGGAATAAGGCATATTATTTATAGCACTAACACGGAACACCCTACACGACCGCTATGTCGCTATGTTGATGACAGTGTGTTTCAGTAATCAACAACAGCAATATATATATATATATATATATATATATATATATATATATATATATATATATAAGCAATGGAACTAATATATTTTAGTACGAGTTAAGATAAAAAAGATAAAAGAAACTTAAGTCGACCTGCCGCTTTAGATTATTAGCAGGCAATCTACAGGTTAGAACACATCAACATAATAATTTAAGGAAAATTTACGGCGTAAATTTCTTGAAATCCGTTGATCAATTCCGGGGAACGATGACACTTGAAAGTGAAGTTATCTTTTGGGTTGGCAGCCTCCACGTACTGTATTGCAACTCGACCTTCAATAGATCCAAGAGCATATCCACTGGGTAGTCCGGTTGTTTTGTCTTTGAAAATTGAAGCACAGCGGCTCTAAAAAAATGAGAAGTTCTTGTGCCTTAAGCACGCAAATATATATATATAAAACAAAACAACCGAATATATATATAATTATATATACCTGATATTTTAATGGAGTTTCGATATCTTTCACTTCAGATGGTTCGTTGTCCAATCTGTAAATCTGCAACAACTCACAAAATCTAACATTTTCATTAAGACAATCCCATTTTAGACATTAAAATTGAATTTCCTGGATAAATACTTCACTGCTTTCACAGTTTAATAATTATATATAATAATCACTTATTATCAAGGAATCATATTAAAGCAAATCATAGTATAATAATTACAGACACGTACTGCAAACAAAATAATTAAGTATAGTACACTAACCTTCATACGGCGATTAGCGAGACCAACAATACCCATAGGAAACAACACATCGCTACAATAAACACGTTCTCCAAGTTGAACTGTTGCTAAAGATGCTTGCGTAGGCAATTGCCTCATATCCCAAAATCTGCAATGAATCAAAATTCTTTGAATTTTACTTTGCGGACAAAATGGTTTTTGAAGTATAACAATACGTTGTGTGTGCAATTAGTGGTGCAGTAGTATGGTTAATTAAAGGATGATTTTTGAATATTAGGAAATAACCATTTACAAGTTAACAAATGAAAACTACGCATAACCCACTGACAATTACTGAAACAAGAAAAGAAAATATACTAACCGTAAAGTTTTATCCCATGATCCGGTCATTAAACAGCTGTAATTGGGAGCTTTGATCCAGTGACACTTCCTGATAGGTTCATCATGCTGAAAATCATGCAGAAAAAGAAATTAATAAGGTTCCACTGTTGCACTACAAATGATGTTCATTGTAATTATAAAGATGTGACATATGAAAAAGATAAAAAGCTAACTGTTCCCACGAGAGCCATTTGATTTGAAGCCAGATCCCAAACTCGCACCTGCTTATCTGCACTTGCAATAAAGATCTTGGTGCCATCCTATAATGATTCAAACATTTTTACCACATGGGCTATAGCTATCACTATAAGTACTACTAAAAGTTTGATGAAAAATGAAACGTTTAAAATATAGGAATATAAAACATGATTTCTAACACCCCTTTTCTTTTCAGCGAACTTTCCATCAAATAGCAAAAACAGTACTACAGAGAGACTAAGCGTATCGGCGTCTCAAAAGATACTTTTCTGACGAACAATGCATCTCATCAATCTCATAAAGAAATGAACAGAGGAAAACAAGATGTACGACAGAACCAAAACTTCAAGGCTGATGTTGAGAATTTTGAACGACAGACAAAAATCACGCACTATTATGAAATAAACCAAAACAATCGTACATACATTGATGCTTAAAATGACAACCAAACATACATCAATCCAGTCAACATCTAAAACTGGTCCCGTAACACTTTGTTGCGCTTTTGCTTCACACTGACCATTTTCACTAATCTGCCATACACGGATCACCGAATCCCAACTACCCGAAACAAGTAAAACCGGCTGACCAGCAATCTGTGGATTGAATTTCAGTGCTTCAACTGTGTCATCAGGAGGTGACGGCACCTAAAAACACACAACACTTAAGAAATTGATATCTTCCCTTCCCAAATCCCTTACCAATGTCCGAGTATCGCTCAGTAGTTAAATTAATGTAAACTTTATCAAAAATGTATTGAATGATGGCGAGACCTACTTCAATGTCATTCAACGGATTCTGACTTGCATTGGCCGTCCCCGATGAAAATATACTGTTCGGTCTTGGGCCAAAAGCATTACTGGTACCAAACATGAAGACAAATCAAAACTAACAAGAATCTTTGAAATAGTCTCTTCTCCCTATAAAATTGATATCATTAATGAAAAGGAAATGAAATCTCATTTGTTACGGCAGAAATTTACTCATTTTCGTATTTCCCAAATGAACTAAAAGCGTAGCAAGATAAACGATGCAAAGCCATGATGGGAACACTCCAGAATTTTTAAAACTGTAAATTATTTAACGATTATTTTTGCCCTAAACATATCAACAAAAACGGAAACAATTAAAACAGAAAATCTCAGATGAGAATCTAATTAATTTTGATAGTCATAACGCTATAGTTGTACAAAAATTTGGAACATATACATCTGACAGAGATCCACCAATCTGTTAATATTGAAAAATGACATTTGAAAAGAGCATTCTACATAAGTAGATGGTGAACAGCAGATATTGAGCAGAAAGAAAATGATATGGAATGATTCAATTAAATTTAAAACATCAAAGATATGTGAGAAAATAATACATTATATACTAAAATAGAAAGTTGATAAATGGAAGGAAAAGGCAAAGGGGATGACAAGCACAAAAAATATCAGAAACAATTATTCAATAAAAGAAAAAATAACGCTTCAATGTTACGTATTCAAAAAATAAGAACGTGATCACAAACCAACAAGTCTCGCCTGTTTTGCGCTTTCAGAATCAAGAGTTTTCTTTAGTGTTATGTAATTTTCTAAATAGTAAAACGAACATGTAAACATATAATAGTGCCATCACAAAAATACACTATAATGAGTGATAAGGTAGCACTAACACAGCACCATCCTGAATTTATAAATGCCATGAATACAAGTAGATGAACATGCACAACACAACAATACAAATAGACAACATACTTTCGAAAATTTCTGTAGTTCCTTGAAGTCAATCACTTTACAATCCAAAACCTACTATTCTATAAGTAAAATATCTGGAAAAACAATTAATTTCGAGTATGAGGAACTATGTAGTACACCAAGAAATTTTGAATATATGGGATGCAATATAATCCAGTGTAAATTCAATTGATAAAAAATCAAAACAATCTTACGAAAATGCATGAATTCGAAGGAAAATCTAATGATTGGAATAGGTCGTAACAAATATAGCAGGAAAATTTTAAACCAAAAAGTAAGAATATATACTCATAACATCATATTAACCTACCGTACAGAGTAATAACATCCATACAGCAAACAAAACAAATAATAAGAAAAAAAAACTTTTGATTACGACAAACACTTTCCATAGGAATATCTGGTAACCTTCTTAGATCGGATGACGGATTCTTTATTATTCTTCGACACACAGTCTTTTTTTGATATTTAATGGACAGCTCTTATATTCAATAAATCATTTTTACGGATTTTGTGCACAAATTTGTTCACTCCACAATATCACCACTGATACTTAATTATTAAGAACAAGTCACGTCAGTGCGATCACGAAGTTAAACGGTAAATATAATATACAGCAAAGGCAACTGCAGCTGTCACACATGCGCCTCCGATACCAATACGACTAATCAACATATGATGCCACTTTTTACGTGCACTTTCACATTTTAAGAGACGCGCGCGCATCTCTTCTATACGCTTCTTCCTGAATCACTATAATAAAATCATTCAAAATGAACGTGAACCAAAATTTTAGCATTGTGAACAGAATAAAATGTAATTCCTCAAAAACCTTCTTGAATATTTAAGGAGCGGATACTTCTAGCAATTTTATTGGACCCTTGCTAGACAAAGAGGCAATCCTGTGTAAATTGTGACAATTCATCAATCAAAAAGAAGAATACCTTCTTGCAAGCTTTGTTTCTTTGTCCGTTTCGTAAGAGTCCGTGGAAGCCCTCTTTCGAAAAGTTGACAAATCACTACAGGATTTGGAGTGTAAATCCGTAGTCATTTGGTTCGCTTGAGACCTTTCCAAGTGTGGCACTTCATCTAGTTCACCATTGATGTGATTGTTAGGCACAGCCAAAAGATCCCTCCTAAATTTATCGTCGAATTTTTTATCACAGATCATTTTTTTAGTAACAACTCCTTGTCGCAATGCATCAGCGATAGTTTTCCAGCAAAACTGCAATTGTTGTGGTGTCTGAATCAATCCCATCCTTGATTTCCTCATTTCTACAACCAAGTTTGGTATATCAATCTTCTTTACATTTTGCTCAACCTGTAAATTATTACCAGTTAAAATTAGAATACCAAAGGAGTAAACCAACAAACCAAGGAAATTAAGTAAACGGGTGATTAGAAGGATGAAAAATAAAAAACTACCAGTGAAACCTTAAAATCTAATTTATGAGCAATGTAATACCATGGACAAGACCGAGTCTACTACTACAAACGTCCCACTGCGACCAATACCAGCAGAGCAGTGCACTATAGTAGGTTCCTTCCCAGATAAAAGACCGGTTCCACGTACTCTTTGTAAAAATCCAATAAACATAGCAGTTGAATTAGGAACACCTAAATAAGAATTTTAAGTTAATTGTTTCATTAAGCAATAACTGCAAACCTAATTAATTCATTTGCCAAAAAAGAACAACGAATTACCGAAATCAGGCCAACTTATAAAATGAAAATGTTTGACTTCGCGTGGAAGCCGTTTATTAGATCCATCTTTTCCACATGGAATATCTCCAGTTTTTTGCAAAAGCTCTAAATCCCGAATCACGTAGTCATCAAAATCTTGTTCTTCTTTTAAAACCACATTAAAAGAGTCGAATTCGCGAGCAGTACTGCCCAAAGATGGAAAATAATCATGGCATCTAAAAGTGTCGATAACTTTCAAAAATGTAAATGATATAACTATACATTAATCAGATGTTAGTCATATTTCGTGGATATATGCCTGAAGGCGGTTTGTATTTCAGCTTTTGAAATCAAAAATCAAGTGCAAAGAACCACAGAAAATACAACATACTTTGGCAATCCTTTTTCTACCAGCTTGTTTAACATAATTATAAGTCTGCTATTCTGCTCCCACACCATCTGCCAAAAATCGTTACTAGTCGTCGAAAGTGGCCCCTAAAACAGTAAAGAGAAGTGTTTGAGAAAAACATTTCAACTGCGTTGCGAAATTTCAAATTTCATAAATTCATAATACCTGTGTTAAAATATAATTACGTTTGGCAGCTGGAACGAGTAATGGCGAAGCATTAATGTAATCAGAATGCTCACTATTTTCCCGTTTCAGCATAACACGGCTTGTATCATCTAGAAATTAAAGATATAAATGGAATATAATTAGAATGTAACAATAAAAGTATTTCACTCGTTGATCAATTACCGCTGTACATATGCCTTAGAGATGATATTACCATTAGTTAACAGCGCTTACAACATTTTGTCTTTGAAAGATCATTTCTAAAATATGGTTAAAAGAACTCCTAAAACACTAAATAACCACCGACATAACTTCAGAACAACAGATAGACTGACATGCCAAGACGTTCCGATAACGGTTTCTTTCAGCATTTTCCCATGAATGCGCAATCTTTGTTGTCAGTTTCAACTTCCTTTCTTGCTTGCAAGACTGTTTATCTATCTCCTGAAATTGATTAAAAAATATTGCAATGAGTTCATTCTAAGCGAATCTTTAAATACAGATTATGCGAGAGAAGAATCAGAAGTACGATACTTGATAAACAGAATTCCATGAGTGGTTCTCTTCGATTTCATCGTACATTTCCATGAGCTGTTCCATTTCCGTCTCTCGATGTAAATCTTAACTAAAATCCATGAGCAGTTACAATAATGTAACTATTACAACTAAGCGCCACCACTCACTCTAGATATTTCTGAATTCTAAAACTGACTACGAAAATTTTATTTGATTAGTTAGAATTGTGGAGAAGAAAGTTTGCAAAATGATGTAAATGATGAAAGTATCATCAAACAATAAAAATTGAAAACGATCTTTGCATAACAAGTAACGAAGCGTGTCATATTTATCGTCTAGTTTTAAATATAAGAACCGGTTGTTGATAGCAAAAATAGCTCAAATTAGACAGTTATATTTGATATACGTTCAGCTATGTTTGTTACTTAACCCAGAGTAAGAGATGTGAAATATTTAATGCTTGTAATTTAAATCCAAAAACTGCCAAAAGAACTGAAAAACCAAAATTATGTAGTAAAATATACGGACGCAATGCAGTGATCTTTCGCTACAGTGCTATTCCACATCAATGACATATGAATTGCAGAAGTGAAAACAGGAACGAAGAGATCTGCGAAAATACTGAAGTAATTCGGCCGCCCCTTATATCAAAACTCTAATTGAAACAATAGACGGAGAAATACCACACCGACACGAAACATTTATCAAACACCGCAACATATGCCAATAAATTTCTCATTATCCTGCGCCTGTCCCCGGTATTTCGCGGCTAGCCTATTTATTAATAAACGACCAATTGACTGGATCCAAGTCATAGTGAGTGAGGGAGTGGATTTGAATTGAATGCTGAGTGTTGGGGAGGTGCTATAGTACAGTATTATATGGAGTAGATTTGAAGCATTTGTGGATGCTTTTTGCTTAGCAGTTTTGCTCAACTTCCATTATCCTCATCCTAATATAAATTGGATTTTGAGATTCATGAATTGCATCGTCTTAATTTTCTTTTTTCAGGCGTGGCTTTTATATCACCTTTACGTACGTTCTAGCTAGTCTAGGTTAATTTCAATTACCATAGAATACGTACGGAGAAACAACAGTGTGCTGTTTTGTTCTGTCAAGTTAGTTTTATGCCAATCACCACTTGCAATTTTTAGATATTCAAGGAAATTTTTCCCTAAACAATTACATAAAATGCTTATTGAGAATGTAATGTGATAAATAGCTTATAAATACTGGTATATTTCTGCAAGAAAATTCACATAAGAAAGTGTGATATGCGAATACTGCTTTAGCAATGTTAGGAGACTATGAGAAGTGAAGTGAATATTAACGTAATTATTGCAGCGATATCATCAGATGGCGAAGAAATCAGAAGATGAACTTAATGCAACTTTTGATCGATGTCTGGCAGATACGGCGCTAAAGACTGTAAGTGCTGGAATCATTGGTTTAATAGCTGCAGCAACATTTAAAAGGCAATTTCCACTTTGGTTGGGCGTAGGCATGGGTTTTGGTATGGGTATTGCCAATTGCCGGCATGATATGAGAAAGTCATTCATACATTCTAAACAAGAATCGGAGCAGAAATCGAGTCTTGAAATGATCGAAGAATCTGGAAATACCAAAATACAATCTCAATAACTGTTGTTTCTGAAGTTTCATTTGGCTCATGCTAATGTCGTTTGCTGTTATTACCGAATTGAGATAGTTTATTATATTGATAGTTTATATTAATATAATCGATTACGAAAAGAGCAGATGATTAAATTTAGCCTCTGGAGAGATCCATGAATAGAAACCATTCATTATTATTTTATTTGCTCATTTCTTGTTGCACGTTGTATGTATTAGGTACTGAAGTTGAAAATTTTTTGCCATACACTTTAACAGATCGGCCAGTGATTTGCATTGCTTTTGGTGTGGTAGGATATAATCGTCAATAAACTCTTTGAAGACATTTGGTCCCAGAGGTGTCTCATCAAGATTAGCGTGTTTCTTCACTGACACAGACAATGCTTTTTCTCAGAAGCTGTGTATTTCGCATATTTCTCAATTTTTGAATACGAAAATTTTGAATAACCATTCGTCAAACCACCTAAGCTTTCATCCCGTTCCTGCTGTGAAATTCCATGATTGGGAATAATTAAATTGGGTTGTCCTGATCATTTTGAATTATGTGGTTAGTATGGTTTGTACTAACGGTTCCTTCCTATAATATTATTGATTCTTAGGTTTGCCTTTGGAAGCTTGTTTACAAGTGCTTTCATGGATGAGAAACGGGTCGATTGCCTTGATTTGTTAGCATTCCAGGTAATTTTAAAATTTCCAATCAGTTCGTGTGTGCCTTTTCGGTTAACAAAAAATGCAAAGTAAATACTGCTGATAGTTTGAATGGTGGTGTAATGAATGAGAGGATGAGATTAGATGTCCAAAAACAATTGGAACTGACTGAGGATGGGTTAGGAATTGTATCCATACCGTAGTTAACCAATGTTGCAATACTGGAATGTTACGCGACTTTAAACGCCGCAGTAGCAATTACGAAACTAATTACTTTTAATAGAAAAATAAGGATTGTAAGGTGTAATAATTTCAAGGACCCTTTCGAAAACTATATATATTTGTCCGCAAATTTTTTAGAACTTGATTTTATGCTAATTTATTTTCTGACCTGCACGCACTCCTCAGCAATAAATCAGTTATTTCCAGGACATGTTGAATAAATTACGACAGATGGATGACAAAATATTGTTTGAATTAAACACTGCGCTGCCTAGCGAATCATTTTCTGTTAATGTGGACAAGGGCGAAAAATGTCGTTCCATTTACAAGACGGTAATAAACAGCTACTTTATTCCAAAAAAAGCCATATGACTGCTTCTTGATGGGTCTTTTTCTATTTTTGGAATATTGTGTGCTCAAATAAAGCATATGTCATGTCATCTTAGAGTTTCTTGATTTTCTTAACTGGCGAAGGTTCATTTGCAGCTGTTAACTATGAGAGTTAAAAGGATGAATTTGATACAACGTTGCGTTGATAAAAATCAAGTGAATATAGCCCGTCTACAGAAAGAAAAATCATCAGTAGGAGATATTCGCAATAGCCAAAATACTGTTAGTTTTTTATACTCTTCACTTTCCTTCCTCTAAGCAGTTCGATATAATGTTTTAAGAAGTTAAGCGCAATTTTTGCAGCTGCGAATGATCCGATTAGAAATGGATGTAGAAAACATTGTTAATGAGCGGAGCGAAAAAGCTGTGCATGACCGATGTAGGAACTTCCTATGAATTTTATTTTTATTAATTTGAAAATACCCGTATTGCGCTATAATACATTATTTTTATTTTATTTTCAATGCTCACTATGAATGAAATGTTTCATAAGTTGGATCTACTAAAATTATGAACCATTCGGTATATATATTATATACTGACGTCAGTTTGATCTCCCTATTACTGCTACCAACGAAGTATGAAATGGTTTATTTTCATACATGCACGAAATAAAATAAAAAATGCAAAACAGTGGCAAATATTTGCCTACCAGTTTTCCTCATAGTCGAAATTCGTTCAAGAAACTTAACACATATAATCCATGATTTCCCGAATAAATCCTTGAAGTACTATATACATGTATATTCAAAGTTATTGATAACTGTTCAAAGAGGGGAGTGCAAAACTTGCTTCCAGCTGTCGTTGATGATCTGCGATAAACTGCAACTTTTGTGCTAATAAAGAAGAACGCATTTCAGCAGTTTTCACAAGCGAACCAGCACTTTTTAGATCGCAAGATACATAAATGATTTGCAACGTAAGATTATGTGCAGCTGATTCGGCTTTCATTGCACTTTGTTCCCAGTCTTCTGTTGGCCATCGACGAGTAGATGTTTGTGCATCTGCTCTGCAATTTTAACGAAGCAAATCAAATTTAAAATTGTGTGAAGTAGAGTCAGCAGCTTTGATCTACGCAACTGAAGCTGACGCATGAAACAAAAATTCAAGATTTCTGTGCACTGCATTGTAAATAGTATGGCTTGATTTTCATATACATGATTATTGATAACATATTTTTATTACTTACTATGAATAGCAACCGTCTTTGATGCTTTGTAATCCTCACTGAATTTGATAGTTGATGATCCCACTAATAAAACTGTTATTATGCGAGAGAAATGATAACTTTATAACTTGATTGATGGAACGGTCTATATCAAGATTTGTTTTGGTGAAAGAAACCTCAGAAACCGCCGGTGCTGCTCTTCAGAAAAAGTTACGGGGCCGATTGCATCCTCTTCTTTTAATTCAACTTTTGGTCGTTTAGTTCTCACGACTGGTTGAGCCGCATCATGCGTTTTCATTTTATTCTTCACATCGCCGTTATTACCAGGTGCTGCAGAATCTGCTGAAGTTGCCAAATACATTCCTACAGCATTGCTACTTGAAGGAACACGAACTCCAGCTGCAATAATACTTGTTAAGAATATATACTAGTATATTTGTAAAAAAAGTCCGGAAAATTCTTGTACTTCGACATGGATCGTGGAAACTACGGTAGACGGATCCCTGTTCAATGTTTTGTAAATGTTCAAACTAAACTGTTCAAAATATTAACTCCTTCGAGTCTCAACTGGCATCACGACTACTGAATATCAATATGATGAAAGGGAAATTAACTTTTTCACTCACTATTAAAAAAGTTCAGCAGAGTTAGTTTAGATGTCTGTTCTGAGCAGTTAATTCAGAGTAGTTTAATAGTAGATGGAGCATCATTCTCTGATTAAAAACACATGATTAAGTCATAGCAACTTGTATTGGTAAAAAAGAGAATGAAATCATAGATAATTAAAAGTTAAAAGGGCGATGAATTTAAACTAAAATTGAATTTAGAAGTTAAAGGGCTAGCCACGGAACGGAATTATAATTTAGACTTAAGTGGAAATGAAGTAGCTAGCAACAGCACAATATTACTTATGAAATCTCATTTAAGCTCGACACTGCTGCTGATCAGTCACGAATAAATTTTGTGAGTGGTTACACAAGCTGTATATGTAAAAGCAGAAATTACTCGAAACATAGCTTTTCTCCAAATATTAATAAAAAAGACTGTAGAAGATCTAGAATAAAAATATTTTGTCGACTGCGACGTTAACAATAAATAAACATCACTTAAAAGCACAAAGTATCATCTTTCGCACACAACAACAAAATAATATTTGTTTGAACACGCATGGTAGAACAAACAGTGGTGATTTTAAATCGATAAGACTTGTAATGAGTAAAAATTTTCTTTTTCAATAGCAATAAATGAATTTAGAAATAGACATTCGAAAGCACGACATTTTGATCAGCTGATGTGCGTTGATTAAGTGGGCAGCAAAGTATCTTCTACTTCGATAACTTCTCGCTACAGTTATTACAGAGTCAAATCTAATTAAATGAGCAAAAAGCCTACAAGCAGATGAGATAGGACTTTGATTTGCGGCATTTTCCGATAGAAACTTTTCATATTCTCGCCATTCAGGAGGTTTCTCCCACTGTGACACCTCAGTTTCTCGATTATAGAAGTAGCGCTTCCCGGCTGAACTATATTGCTCTGTCCATGGACCAAACTCTTTGAGCCGTGCATTCGATGATGTCGTCGACTGTCGATCCTCAATCGGACATTAAGTTTTTTAAGTAAATAATAAATACGAGATTTAAACTTTTAATTTTAAATTAGTAAAATTCATGCTGTTTTATCCTAGTGAATGTTTCAGCTTCTGATACAACTGAAGCTTCAGCTTTAATTTCGGACAAATTCAACTTAGGACATACGCCTTGAGTTACAAAACTAATCATTCATAATTAAATGTTAATGTAACAGTCAAATCCTACCATAACTGGAACGTCGAATGAATCGCATATGATTATAATACAAAAATCAACCACCTGAAGACGAAAAAGCTTCAAACCATTAATTTCTGCAGTCTTCTCTGCACTCCTGTCCTTTCCGGATGACGCTATGAAAACTGTGATCTCACAGTATGTATTGCTTGGAAGAGTCTGTGGACGTTATAGGGGATGAAGATAGTCTTTCAAAGTCCGATTAAAGACAAATTACTGCAGTACTCTGAAGTAGTTGAAAAGTGATGGGGTTAAACAGAAACTCACAGTTATTTACATCTCTTTTTTTAGAGCAACAATTACTCATTCCGTTGAGAAATTTTTTCTAAATTATGTATCGTTACTTTTGCTCTCCTTTTGTTCTAAATTTTTTCCTCTTCATTTTTGAATTTCTCTATTTTTATGTCATTGCTTCCATTGTCCGTACTTTTTTCGCTCATCTCTTATTACTTCTTTGATAGTTCATTGCTATTTATAAAACTTTAGTATGTAGTTTGATGTACCTGGTATTTGCAATTGATTCGAATCAATGTATTCAGCAATATAACAATGAACTGTTGTTATTACTCATACAGCGGTCGTTCTCTATTGTTACTCTACTTAGTGCATTAAAAAGTCAATTTGTATATATATATATATATATTACTTGTAGGATGAATTGCGGTCATTATTCACTTACCCGTTAAACGTACCACACGCAAACATTTATTATACTTTCATTCAGTCATCCCCTTGTTGCAGTTATCATGGATTTATCCATTAAGCAGCTTTGATCTGAAGGATTTCTTTCTCGCTGTTGCCGTTTTCATGCCATCAAACTTTTTCATTCGGGAGTTTCTCAACTTATTGGACATCTGCTCTCTCTTCCTTTCACTGAGGAATCGTTCATGTGAGAATGTAAAATGAATGGCATGATATCACTATCACTATTTCATTTTCTGTTTTGAACAGGAAATGATATGATCATAATTTTTACATGTAATTTAATTATCGCGTAATGTGGACGTATGATTATTGTGAGTACCTGATTTCTGGTATTCATTGATGCTACCGACACCGCTAGTCATTTATTGCTATTGACTTTTTTATTCTTAGCAAGCACTTACAGATGACATTAATGATAATAATTAATAATAATAATAATAATAATAATAATAATAATAATAATAATAATAATAATAATAATAATAATAATAATAATAATAATAATAATAATAA